>JASDQU010737280.1:214884-233786 GCA_032191745.1 Picea mariana
TCATATACTTTAATGAACATCTCAAAACTACGATATGAATGATTGTTTGAGCTCATTAATCATTTATATGATACCCTATGGGGTTCTCTAGACATATTTCATGTACCATTAGAGAACTTGGCCTTGCAATATCATTTGGAATTCAACCAACTTTGTTTCCACACACTATGTTCTTAGCACTCCATATTTCCTTGCACAAGAACTAATGCTACTTGACATCCACATCCCCTTTTCCTGAGCAATTAGGTAGTCACAAAAGGGTCCTAACCAAGTGCCTTCCATCTTAGTACAAGGATTTCCAACAAGAATAAATCTTATTTCTCTTGGATAAACAATGAGATGTTGAATACTTCCTAAAAACAAACTAACTTGACTATTGTTGGCTAAATTCGTAGCACCACTTGGTATACTACTTTAACTATATATTTTTCTTTTCTCTAATTACCATTATGTGTACCGAATTTTGTATGATTAGGATTCAATATTACATCAATTTTGTTAGAATGCACAAGATGTGGTGAAGGTGTGGAGCTAGGCTGGCTGTGTCCTCGGGTGACCATGTATGCTAGTTCCTCTTCTTCACCAAATAGTGATAATATGTTCACAATTTCATTGTTAAGGTGTGCATATGTGGCCAAATTCCTAGTATCTAGTTTGTCAATCATATCTTCATGTATGACCTCTTGTTGCGGTGTCTTCGACCCATCCGTATGTACCCTTGCATTCACCTCCAAGGCCCTCTCCTCTATCCCTTTTGATCTTGTGGGTGTTTCTTCACTTTGTGTCTACTCCATAGGGTTTTCCTCTATCAACAACCCTCTTTCACATAACCATCGACTAAATTTCTCTTCTCTTCTTCATGTATTCTCCACTTCTTACACTTGCAACTCATTTCTATCTCCATTATTGATTTCTTTTCATAATGATTCTCTTTTCTCACAAATAACCCTCATCTATCTCAACTACCAATGGCTGGTTATTGCTGCACCTCTTAAGGTTCTTTTCACTCTTTCTTTTCCTCGAGATTCCTCCATGGTTCTAATTTCCCATTTAAGTTCCTAGCTTCACCAACACCTTTCCATCACTACCCCCTTCATTATGGGGTTTATGCTTCCATCTCTCTTGGAAAAAAAGGAAACAAATCCTCTTTGAAAAAAAAAAAGTTTCACCCATGTAGGTATCTCTTTCATCAACCTTCCCTTGGGTCCGCTAAAAAAATGTTCCCCAACTTGAAAGTATCACTGAATCTATTCGATTGAAAACTCTACAAAATAACTTTCCAAAGTTCCTTTTACCTAAGAGTATATTGCTATTGTGACATGGTCATCACAACTCTATAATGCAATCAAATTTTGGGCATCCTAGGTTACCATTTTTCCCTCCTTGACCTTTGATATGTTGGATTTTCCTCAATCATTTGCAACAATTTGAACAAGCTCATAGGGAAATTGACCCAAAATATTTCATCGAGGTCATGTCATCGATCTTATCAACATATATTGTCCAACAAAATTATATTTTTTCTCATCGAACCAGATTCTAGATATCCTCTTTTAAGCTTTGTCACTATTTTGTTGCGATCTCCTAAAGTTCATTGTTGAGTCCTAACAATGGAACCATTTGTTGGATCAAAATAGTAGACTAGAGTCCAAAAAGTTTTCCAACAAAATCAATGTAGCCTAACACTAGCATATCAATCCCTAAACACAAGGAAGGTCTTACTTGAGGTGCATTTCCAAGGCTTTAGATGGTTTGTGGAGATCGATTGAGGATGGTTGCAACCATTAAGACTCCTAATTGTTTTTTTATAAACCAATAATCTCCTAGAATAAGATTCTAGCTTCTTATTCTAACATTCCCACGACAACAATAAAAATGTAACTACTCAACTACAACAAACTCACTAAAATCACAATGGAGGAATACATCACCAAGATGTTGACTTTTCAAGTGAGATGATATTGTATATTCTTTTATTATTATTTAATATGAAAAAGTATCACAACTGAAAGACAAATATCCACAAAACAACAAGATATATCCTCAGGGAAACCCTCAAGGGGGAGAAAACCATGCAAACTTTCCTCAATATAGATTCCTCCAACATGTACAATGTCATACAATGCTCTTTCACTAAATCAAGACTAAAGAGATCCAAACACAAACCAAGAATAACCTTCTAGATAAGTGCACACTACTCTCTTGTACTTTTGTTCAATGCATAATCAAAGTGACTTGATGTAACCTTTATTTATACTCTAAAATACCTAAAAGACACGACTTATCAATAAACCCTTTCACAATGACTTATTAATAAAACCTTTCACAATGAATTATCAAGTAAACCTTCTCGAGGTTATGACCAATACAATTACACTTAGGAATAATGTAATATCCCCCAAAACAAATTATTATTGAAGTCTGAAAAAACACTTAGGAATTTATTTCCGTTTTTGGTAAATTCGAATTTGGAAAGTTATTGCCATTTATGGCAATTCCGAATTTGGAATTTAGTTATTTGTAATTTATTATTATGACTATTGGGCAAAGATTTTATTTGCCCAACCAACTCTTTGACTATGACACTTGTAAGAAAAAAATATTTTTATAGTTATTGCTGAGAGACAAATGGAATATCCAGGTTGAAATCGGCTGACCATGACTCCATGAGTGGAGAACATGTTTGAACTACCTCAGGGATAAATTCTACAAGTGGAAAATCAAGAATTTGGCCATTGGCAGCCCCTGAAAATCAGGGATTTGTAAAGCTGCAAAAATTTCCAAGGGGAAAAGACCTAGGCACAAGATGCTTTTTGCATATATAGCATATGGGAGGAGGCAGGACACTGCCTAGTATGCTAGGGAAAGGAATATCACTTGCTGTTATGAGCAATGGTTTCTGAGTGTGAGGCAAGGGGAATTTTTCTGATTCTGGGAGAGGACGATAGCTAACGAGGAGTTTGGAGTTCGCCCTCATGGATTCATGGTCAGGCTAGGGGGTGAATGGAGTAAGTAAATTGGTTGTTTTTGCTCTATGGTTGGGTGGAACTTGGATATTCCAATTGTTGTTTCAACACTTGTTCAAATATGTTCATCTACTCTTCCCTAGTTGAATGTATTGTTGGTTAAATAGTTGGTAGCATACATTTTACTTAATTCTGGATGAATGTCCTATTGTTTTATGGCTAATAGCATACATCTACTTGTGGTTGGTAAAATTAAATGAATTGTGGAAAAGCTTTTACAGTTGAAATTATTCAGTAAGTAGAATTAGAGAGCTATTGTGTATGATAGTTGTTGGTGATTATGTGAAGGTTATTATTTAAGTGATATACTCTTTGAACCGCAATATAAATGTAGATTTGAGTGTGAATATGTTAAGGACTTATTACAGATTTTTATAGACCGAAGAATAGTAAGTATCGATCTTTTTAACTTTTAGTAAATATACACAGAACATAAGGATTTCCATGATAATTATAAACTATATCATAGCTATATGTGTGTGTGTGTGTGTGTAAACAGGTTGCTTCCCATACAGATTTTTAGAGCCACATGAATATCTAATACACAAAGAATAATTATTGACTATTACAAAAATGTTTTCATGAAATCCGACTGTATTAAATATAGAAGAAGGTTACAATTTTTCTCCTATTAATAATCTCAGAAGAAAGTGTACAAGCTACATAAATACCTAAACAACACACTACCTATTACAGAGTCGACATAATGCTTAGACGAGTCTTTAAACTCTATACAATATATGTGATCATAACTATTGAATAGTGAAATTCATATTCAATATGGGGCTTTTCCTTTATGTTCTTTATATTAAGAATTGAATTTACAAGTAAACTAGCTACCCTTGGAAGCCTAGTATAAAATTATCATAACAACATAACCTTACTGTGGAACTCTGTACCGTAGTGAAAAAAACCTGGAAACTAAGATTTAAATTCTGGAAGTCGGAACTCGAATACCTTTTTCGAGTCTGGCGATAGTTGGGTCTATTGATCGCGGAAGATCCGAATTCCTGCAATGGACCACGGGAATTCACAAGTAGGATTATGAGGAAGCAAGGGATTTATAAAAATGAAATTATTTCGAGAGCTAGAAAACAACGAAATTTAAATATGAGAAAGTAAGTCATATACAGGAAGGACCTACGAAATTAAATACTGAAGAATCAACACAGGTCTAATACTTAGCTTGAGGTTGGCGTGGGGACTTTTCCATCGGTGTCACTGAGCGAATATCCACAGCCCGAAGGGGAGGAGTGGATCCAGAGAAGGCTGATGGGTACCTTTGCAAGGAAATAGGGGTCCCACCATTAGTCTTGCAACCGAGTATGTTAAAATAATTTCTCAAAATAATTTCCTGTATACCGAACATTTAAACATGTAAGTCATCTATTGCATAACTAGAACGATAAAAAATACATAGTATAAAACATGTTCTTCAGAGTTTGCCGATTCAGATTTCAGCTAGGGTTTTCGAGATACTATCCTCCTGTTTAATTAAAACCACAGACTTATGACAAAAGAAACACAACCACAAACAGAGTTCTGGATATTCGAAATTTGTTGCATTATGCTAACAAAGTGAGAAGTGATAAGTTAACCTCAGGGCTTCAAAAGAATACAAGTTTACACAGGGTAAGGCATTTCCATAGAGGCATTTCTTTTCCCAGCCCATACTTACGACAAGGCTACAGGACACTGGAATCAAAGTTCTCAAACTTATGCTTTATGGTTTAAAAACTTAGTCAAGTTGCACATAGTCCTTCAAACACATAGAATTTGAGGCGAACGTTGTTTAAACTTACTCGAGTATAACTTAGACGGAACCTAGTGTATTCGGGGATTTGTTTCACGATTTTAACTCTTCACCATTTAGTTATTGGAACACAAATGGGGTTACGGGCCAGAGACTAAAGGAATATATTCAGTTGAAGAGACCTCTCTGTATAATAATGGATATCTCTATGATTATACTTATATACTTATTGGGCTCCCTTTAAAACCGAGTTAAATCTGGACAAGCACCAGTATGTATACTCTCAGCATTGGAGATTGGAAATTCCAAATGTAAACAGAGGTATAGAACCATAAATATTTTCATATAACTGTTAAGTTAAAAACTCAAGGAAAACACAATGCACACAAACAATTAACGAGGCAGACAAAGCTATACCAAAGTTGTGAAACCTCTGAAAAGCTTAGGCCAAGAAATCATATCTCTATTGAGTTGAGTAAACATAAATAGTACAGAAACTAAAAACCCAAAGTATAGTAAACACAACATTATTTATATGACCGAACTAGCTCCTGTACTGTGGGGAAAAATTTCTTCCCCTTTGGCTTCATTACAGTTCGGTGCTTCCTACAAGTTTACTCATAAAGAACGAATGCATGTCGTAGGGTATAGGGATTTTAGAAAACTGATATAGAGATTTTAAAAAAATGGAGCCATAATAAAACCTTAGACATTGCCGAGTATACTACCAGCCTTTAAAAATGCTATCTCAGGCCATGGAGGTCACGACCAGTAGATTTAATAGGAGTTAGAGGGCGACTGATGCGCATGGTGACCTTCTAGAATTCACAGGGAGTTCAGATAAAACAAATGAGAAGTGACTTACCTGGTATAAGGTGGTAGTCAATTGGTAAGTGCCTCCTAGTCTCCTTTCCGCCAAGAAAGAGCCCAACTCCACGAGTCAGACCATGCTACCGATTTTAACAACATCAAGGTTGGTGTTACAATGTTCTTGCAAATACACAGAACAAGGGCGAAGAATGATACAATAACCTCAGAAAAAACTCCGCCAAGCATATTAATGGTGATAGTTACAAGTTGTACCTAGGCCATGTGAATAGAGCGAGGTGGCAGAAACACAATGGGCACGGAGGTCAAGCGATGGACCAAAGGAGTACGCTACAAGACCTCTTAAATGTCGCAGGCAGGGTTATTTAAGTCATGACAGTTTTACTCTGTAGTTTTCTTACCAATATTTATGGTAAGTGCATGACAGCCTGTTTAGGGTTTTAGTTCAGTCTTCCTACTCATTTGGTTATGGTACACTTACCTATTGGATTTTGTTGGCCCTTGTGCCAAATTTGGTTAGTATAGGATCGTTAAACAACAAGAAACGAAATCGCCTGTACCAACCTTTTAGTCACAACCATTCGGGTCTTTAATGCCTTTACGTCCCGACGCCATGTTAGAAATAACTACGCATGAATCAACCATGTAAAAAAGAAAACATTTCACATACGACCTATGGGTTGAACATTACATTGATCCTAGGGGGTCGTCACATGTAATTTTTCCATAGTATGCCCTATGATATTTGTGCGCAATTTGAATGGAGTTACCAAGGTAAATAGGATGGTAATAATTAAGCTACCCTTTCACCCTCTCTTGGAGAATAGGATTGAGTTAGGATTGTTTTTTTTTAGTTGCACTCGTGTCAAGGAAATGGTAAGTGTAATTTGTAGAAATTAAAGGAGTAATAGAATTACTCTATGGTTATAGTTAAGGAATGCTTGAAAGATAATGAAAGCAAATAATTAACTCTACTGACCCTAATTAATTTTTTTTTTGTTATTGGAAATTTCGGGTACATTACATATAGTATCAGAGCAAAGGTTACAACACTTGGACCTTAAACAGGGCCAAAAATGTTTGCTTAACACATGAATTTTTGTCTAACGAAAACTAACAAAAACATTTACTATTACAAACATAAAAAAATTATTTCTGTTGTGATCATGGTAGCATAGAATGAAAAGAAGATTAGACTTGAGGAGAATTCCAAGCAGGGGCCTACTAGAGAATCTGGACAAAACAATGAAGGAAGTTCTGCCACCTAGGTTCTGGAAACTATGAGAAACCTTATCGTGGAACTGCAGATTTTCAAAGCAGACAATGAGAAATTGAAAAATGAACAACAAGAACAACAAGAACAACAAGAACAACAAGAAATAAATAAAGTACTACTGTGTAGCATAGTAACAATGAAGAGACCAAAGATAACAACGAGGAAGAAGAGGTCAGCAAGAGAGCCTCCAAAAATTCTGGCCCTGAAGCAGAAAAAGGGGACAACTCTTCCGAAGGCACACCATTAGCAGAAGATAAAACAACCACAAGAAGAAAGAGGAAACAGGTAGACCACTTGGAAGGAGAGTTTAAGAAAATCAAACCATTCACCTTTGACGGGGAATCTAGGACAGGGGAGGAGGCTGCAACATGGTTACTAACATTAAAATGTATTTCCAGATCTACAACTATTCCAACAACATGAAGGTCAGAATGGACATCTATAACCTGAAAGGAAAGGCAAGTATACGGTGGGAGGACCTGAAATTGGCCAAGGGCATAAAGGAAAAATAGATGGAGTGGTGGATTTCAAGAAATACTTTAAGAAATAGTATCTATCTGAAAGTTACTATGAAATAAAAACCAAAGAGTTTTATGAGCTATGACTCGGTCAAATGACTATGGAGGACCTAATAAACAAATTCCTGGAATTACTAAGGTTCATGCCTTATATCCGGGAGGACAAAGTAAAAATCCAGCGGTTCCTAAGCTGTTTACCACAGTCCTATAAGGACATAATCGAGTTCGACAATCCCAAGACCTTAATCCGAGTTTTCAGAAAAGCCCAAATGTGTTACGACTAATACAAACAATGGTCTGAATTTCCCAAGGCTTGGAAAGACAAGAAACAAGACAGAATGAACCAACGGAAGAAGGGATATCAACCAACCCCTTTCTAGAATGAAACAAAGAGCTTTCCAAGGAAATATTTTCACTCCAATAACCAAAACACCCAAGGAGGAGGTAAACCAGTTAATCTGGGAACCAAGAAGTTTGGGGACATCCCTAAAGAACCATTAAAATGATGGGAATGTGGAGAACCTCACTCAAGGAGGAACTGTCCATGTTTAAATTCTACAGCCACGATTACAGTTCAAAGCCTACAACAAGCCTCTATAGTAGGAGATGTGGGCATAAGCTTACACAGGATCAATGTAGCCGTGGATGGCCGACAAGATGATCAGCAGTCCACTGTAGTGGAAGTTGAAGGTAAACTTAACAATAATCATGTTTCTATTTTAATTGATCCAGGGGCTACTTTGAGTTATGTCGCTCCTGGTGTAGTGGATTCAACTAAACTTAATAAATTAAGACATGCAAAATCTTGGCTAGTCCAATTAGCAACAGGAACAAAAAGAAAAGTAACTTATTTTATTTCCGACTGCGAGTTCAGTTTAGGCGGTCAAAAGACAAAGATAAATTTGAATATTCTACCATTAGGGTCTTACGACATAATTATTGGGATGGACTAGTTAGAGAGGCATAAAACAGTTTTGGATTGTTATGAAAAAACACTCACTTACAAAGACGAAAATGACACTGCTAGGAAAGTACAAGGCATATGAAAACCAGTCTCAGTTAGGCAGATTTCAACAATGCAATTTAAGAAGTGCATGCGAAAAGGTTGTCAGATTTATGCTATCCAAGTGACAAATCTGTTGGAAAAAGAAAATAAACCTAGCCTAGAAGATTTTGTTGTCTTACATGATTTTAGAGATGTGTTTGTTGACGAAATACCCGAACTGCCCCCTAGAAGTGAGATAGACTTCTCTATTGACCTGCTGCCTTGTTCAACAACTATATCTAAGGCACCCTACATGATGAGTTTACCCAAATTAACAGAATTAAAGATTCAACTACAAGAACTGTTGGACAAGGAATATATCAGACCGTGTGTCTCACCATGGGGAGCACCAATCCTTTTTGTTAAAAAGAAAGATGAAACCTTAAGATAATGCATTGATAACAGACAGTTAAACAAAATGACTGTTAAGAACAAATACCCTCTACCTAGAATCAATGATCTGTTTGATCAAGTAGGTGGGGAAAATATTTTTTCTAAGTTGGATTTAAGACATGGTTATCACCAGGTTAGAATAAAGGATGAGGACATAAGTAAAACAACATTCAGGACGAGATATGGACATTATGAATTTTTTGTTATACCATTTGGTCTCACTAACACACCAACAACATTTATGTGTTTAATGAACAATAGTTTCAGTCAGTACTTGGATAAGTTTGTTTTGGTATTTATTGACGATATCCTAGTGTATTATAAAACAAAAGAAGAACACGAAGAACATCTAGGGATAATATTGCAAACTTTAAGAAAACACAAACTATATGCTAAATTCGACAAATGTGACTTTTATCAAAAGAAAATACAGTACCTAGGACATGTAATATCTGAAGAAGGTATTGCAGTCGACCCAAAGAAAATAAGAGCCATCATGGAATGCCCTATCCCTAAGGATGTAGCAGACAACCGGTTGTTCATGGGAATTACCAGGTACTACCGCAGATTTATAGAGGGATTCTATAAGATTGCATACCCTATCACATCCCTACAGAAGAAGGGAACCAAGTTTAATTGGTCACATAAATGTCAGGACAATTTTAATAAGTTGAAGGAATTGTTAACAACCACACCAATTTTAAGGGTAGTAGACCCAGATAAAGACTTCATAGTCTGCGTGGATGAGAGCAAGGAAGGTTTGGGAGGTGTCCTAACTCAAGAAGGGCACATTATTTGTTACGAGTCCCTAAAATTAAAAGAGCACGAATGAAACTACGTCACTCACGACTTGGAGTTAGCAGTTGTCACCCATGCATTGAAGATGTGGCGACACTATATAATGTGCAGAATTTTTTTGTTGTTGACTGATAACAATGGCGTGAAATTTTTGTTTAGTCAACCAAATATTAATGCAAGGCAAGCAAGATGGATGACCTTCTTGAGCGAATTTGATTTCGAGGTAAGACACATCAAGGGTAAGGAAAACAAGGTGGTAGATGCTTTAAGTAGAAGAATTCATGGGTTGTTTGAGATAAACATTAGCAGGGCATAAAGTGACATTGAGCAAAGGATAAAGGATGCAAGTAATAATGATGCAAAATACATTAAAACAATGGTAGATTTACAAAATAACGCAGAAATTTTGGACAAGACAGATATGAATTTGGCCAGAAATGGTCTCCTAAGATTCAAAAACAAATTATATATATCAGATTCTGCTGAATTAAAGTTAACAATTTTGGACGAAGCACACAAGAAACCATATTCTGGTCATCCGGGATACCAGAAAATGGTAACAACACTAAGGAAGTTATTTTATTGGCCTAATATGAAAGGTGAGACAACATAATACTTGGCTAAGTGCCAATATTGTCAACTGGTGAAGGCTGAACACCAACACCCAATGGACCTGTTGGAGCCTCTACCTGTACCGAAATGGAAATGGGAGACCATATCACTGGATTTTATCATAGGTTTGCCTAGAACTAAAAAAAGAAATGATTCAATTATGGTAGTAATTGATAAGATTAGCAAGTCTGCACACTTTATTCCCGTAAAGTCTACTTTTAAAGCTATTAACATCACTGAAATATTCATGAAATAAATTTTTAGACTGCGTGGTATTCCTAAAATGGTGATTTCGGATAGAGACGTAAAATTCACATCTGCATTTTAGAAATAATTGTTTGTAAGGTTAAATACTAACTTGAATTTCATCACAAGCTACCATCCACAAATGGATGGGCAGACTGAACGAACAAACCAAATAGTGGAATATATGCTACGAATGTACGTAAGGACGAATCTAGGTAAGTGGGAATACTACTTGCACTTGGTAGAATTTGCATACAATAATGGTTACCAGACATCAGCTAAGATGAGCCCCTTCGAAGTACTATACGACAGAAAGTGTACAACTTCGATTAGCTGAGACAACCCAGTTGAAAGAATCATGGTGGGACCAGAAATGCTCCAGGAAATGGAGAACATGGTAAGGAAAGTACAACAAAATTTAAAGGAGGCTTAGAATAGACATAAAAGTTACGCAGACCTGAAAAGAAGACACCAATAATTTCAAGTTGGAGACCACGTGTATTTAAAAATCAAAGCAAGAAGAAGTTCATTAAATCTAGGAAATTGTTCCAAGTTGGCGCCCAGGTTTTGTGGTCCTTTCAAGATCTTAGCTCAAATTGGACCCGTGGCATATCAATTTGCACTCCCTGCAAATCTAAAAATTCATAATGTATTTCATGTTTCTTTGTTAAAAATTTATGTTCATGGTCCTACTCACATGATCAATTAGATCGTGGTGCAGGTGGAACTGGAAGGCGAGTTCCAAGTGGAACCTCTGTGCATTCTGGACAGGAGAGAAATAGCACTACGGAACAGAGCCGTCGCCTAGGTAAAAGTGCAATGGAAGCACTTTAGTCCTGAGGAGGCCACTTGGGAATTAGAGGAAGATTTTGCAGAAATCTTATCCAACCCTGTTCCGAGAAAAGGAATGAACACTGAGGACAATGTTGTGTTGAATATCCCCGAAAATAAATTATTATTGGAGTCTAAAAAAACACTTAGGTATTTATTTCCGTTTTTGGTAAATTCAAATTTGGAAAATTATTTTCATTTATGGCAATTTCGAATTTGGAATTTAGTTATTTGTAATTTATTATTATGACTGTTGGGAAAAGATTTGATTTGCCCAACCAACTCTTTGACTATGACACTTGTAAGAAACACATATTTTTGTAGTTATCGCTGAGAGACAAATGGAACAACCAGGTTTAAATCAGCTGACCATGACTCCATGAGTGGGGAACATGTTTGAACTACCTCAGGGATGAATTCTACAAGTGGAAAATCAGGAATTTGGCCATTGGAAGCCCTTGAAAATCAGGGATTTGTAACGCTATGAGAATTTCAAAGGGGAAAATACCTAGGCACAAGATTCTTTTTGCATATATAGCATATGGGAGGAGGCAGGACGCTGCCTAGTATGCTAGGGAAAGGAATATCACTTGCTGTTATGAGCACTGGTTTTTGAGTGTGAGGCAAGGGGAATTTTCTGATTCTGGAAGAGGACGATAGCTAAAGAGGAGTTTGGAGTTCACCCTCATGGATTCAGGGTTAGGCTAGGGGGTGAACCAAGCAAGTAAATTGGTTGTTTCTGTTCTATGGTTGGGTGGAACTTGGCTGTTCCAATTGTTGTTTCAGCACTTGTTCAGATATGTTCATCTACTCTTCCCTGGTTGAATGTCCTGTTGGTTAAATAGTTGGTAGCATACATTTTACTTAATTATAGATGAATGTCCTATTGTTTTATGACTGATAACATACATCTACTTGTGATTGGTAAAATGTAATGAATTGTGGAAATTTTTTTACAGTTGAAATTATTCAGTAAGTAGAATTAGAGAGCTACTGTGTATGATAGCTGTTGGTGATTATGTGAAGGTTCTTATTTAAGTAATATACTCTCTGAACCACAATATAAATGTAGAATTGAGAGTGAATATGTTAAGGACTTATTACAGATTTTTATAGACCAAAGAATAGTAAGTACCGATCTACAAGAATTACATGTATATCTTTTTAAGTTTCAGTAAATCTACATAGAAGAGAAGGATTTCCATGATAATTATAAACTATATATATGTGTGTGTGTAAACAGGTTGTTGCCCATACAAATTTTCAGAGCCACATGAGTGTCTAATACACAGAGAATAATTATTGACTATTACAAAAATGTTTCCATGAAATCCGATTGTATTAAATATAGAAGAAGGTTACAATTTTTCTCCTCTTAATAATCTTAGAAGCAAATGTACAAGCGACATAAATACCTAAACAATACACTACCTATTATAGAGTCGACATAATGCTTAGACGAGTCTTTAAACTCTATACAGTATATGTGACCGTAACTATTGAATAGTGAAATTCATATTCAATAAGGGGCTTTACAATCATCCAACAAATTCATATTTGATTCCATTGGTGTAGCCATCAATTTACAATCCAACATCCCGAACCTCTTCATGATATCCACAACATACTTCCCTTGATTCAGAAAGATCTCATTATTTCTCTACCACACCTCTAGTCTCAAGAAGAAGTGCATCATACCAAGGTCCTTCATTTCAAACTCAGAGGCCAACTCCCTCTTTTTTACGAGAACCCTCTTTCCATAAATATGTGCACCCTGCTCTTGATTTCAATACAACTTTTCCTGGACCCCATCTTCAAAACAATGGTGTGGATGGTTGATAGAATCCCATATGTTGTAGAGTCTTTTGGTTCCATTTCCAGAATATTTTTTGCTACATGTTTTCCCATCTCCATATTTCCATTGTCTCTGCAAGACATAAGAAAAGTCTTCCACACCATTGAGCCACATTCAATTGGCATTTCCTTGATTAAGTTCTCTGCCTCATCTAGGCATTCAACATGGCCAAGAAGGTCCACCATGCATACATAATGTTCCAATCTTGGAATGATGCCATAATCTCGACTCATGGAGTGAAAGTACTCATGACCTTTGTTCACTAGGCCCTCTTGGATGCATGCAGATAAAACACTGACTAAGGTAATATGGTCTACCCTAATTCCTGAATGTCTCATTTCTTCAAAGAGTTTGAAGACCTCATTGGCATACCCATGCATGTGTATCCTAATATCATTGAATTTCACAAGGCCAAGTATTTTTGATGCTTCTTGTCAAATAATTCACGTGCCATCAAGATGCTCCCACATTTCACATACATGTCTATCAGGGCATTCATCACACATCCATCTACAAAAAATCAATTTCTAATTACCTTTTCATGGATCTCCATACCCTATTCCAGAGCTTCCAAGTTTGCACATGCAGGGAGAACACTAGCCAATTGCATTTGCTGAAAGAGCCTCTGGGTATCCTCGCCATGCCCATTCTGTGAAAACCTCTGCAATCATGGTTTTCCATGAGAAATCATCTCTATTAGGCATTGCGTCAAACAATTCACACGCTCTCTCTATGCTCCCACATTTGGCATACATATCAACAAGGGCACTCATCACAAATATATCAGAATCAAATCCAGTTTTAATAATGCAGGAATGAACCTCCTTGCCACATATTTGTTTAGTGAATCAAATTTCTCCCAGTCTGGACCTTTCTCCATTATCTTCCACTTTCCCTCTTTAAATTTGTAAATGAATGTCAGTGACAAAGAGGAAGAAAAAATGATGAGTTTGCAAAGGCAATTCCCCACGACGCCATTCCATGCGAACAAATTCCTTCGAAAACTTGGAAATTCCAATGCTCCCAGGGAAACAGAGGGTTGACTGCCAACCAGGTAGATGTCCCTTGACCATCCTTAAAACACAAGAACCCATCATCGGAAACAACTAGATCCGCCACCTTTGATTTTTGCACATCACACAATCTTGGCATGGACGTGGATAGGGTTTCCTTCTCTTCTAGATAAAAATAAAGTTCATCATCAAAGAAGCTGCCACTGTACTCGCATCTTCGCCAACACAAGGAGCGAACAATGAAGTTATGGTGAGTGTGCGGAAGGTGGTCATGCTCAATGGAAAAGGAGGGATATGAGAATAACAAATAGAAATACTTGTAGGTCAATCGCAGTCTGCATAAATTCCCTACAGAAGCCCTTGCTACAACCTTAACTTGCAGTTCATTGGGAAACTTGTCCCACAAATTCTCCGTGTTCATGCTCCTCTTTTCCTTCTCTGCGAAACTTCTCCACAAAGTATCCGAGCAACTAACAACGCCCAATTTACACCACCTAAAAAAAATGGCTGTAACGTTTGAGTATACACCACGTCTTTTAGCCCAGAACTTCATGCATCTGATAATAGTATGAAAATGCTCAACATTTGGAACAAGACACAAAATCTGTTCATTCACTCGACAACCATTCAGACTTCTCACGATATGTGCGTCCACATTGTACAATACCGATTCCTATGAAATGTCTAGGTCCTTCACAAGTTGATTACAACTCTTTGATGGAAAAACAATCTACTGCATACATAACAATAATTCACTCACACAGATTATCTACTCTCATAGGTCCCATTTCCTTTCCATTTCCCTGGGTCCTCCTATGAGGGAGTTAACCGAGTAATGCTGTGATACCATGTTGAATTTTCAAGTGAGATGATATTGTATATTATTTTATTATTATTTAACATGCAAAAGAATCACCCAAGTTATATCTTCAGGGAAATCCTCAAGGGAGAGAAAACCTTGCAAACTTTCCTGAGTATAGATTCTTCCAACACGTATAATGTTATATAATGCTCTTTCAAGAAATCAATACCAAAGAGACCTAGACACAAACCGAGAATAGCCTTATCAATAAACCGTTTCACAATGACTTATAAATAAACCCTTTTATAATGACTTATCAAGTCAACCTTATCAAGGTTATGACCACTATAGTTACACTTAGGAATAACTTCTAAAATTACATAAAATCTCAATAGATGTAAACATCATCAACATATACCATTAATAAAGTAATTCAATATTGAAAGGGGGGGACATCCATCCATCCATATGCATCATAAACAACAACATCATATCATATATTATTAGTAGACTCGATAGATTGCACCATACTACAACATCCCAACGCTACAAAATTTGACATACCATTTGACAAAACCTAAATTATCCCAATACATCCAAAAGCATATCTTGAACCCTTTTATAGCTTGAAGACATTAGATTATGTAGTTGCATCTCAGATCTTGGGTTCCTAATATTAGTATTTTTCCCAACAATTAGTGTAGTAAAGGTGATCTACTAGTGTGGTTGATCCACGAGGATCTCGGTGGCCACCCACCTATTCCAACTGGCTCAAAACAATTTGTTGACAACTTACTATTTTTAGCAGTTTTTCGGTTCCTAAACTTCCGAGGCCATTTTGAGGGCCTAAAAAACAATTTTTCATGATCGGCCACCTCAATGATAGCCAAAGCCTTTTATTGACCCCCCAAAATGAATCTCCTTGTCGATACGTTTCCAACGAGCTATCGTGTGCCCCAAACATAGATCATATGCCAAAGTTACGCCCCTAGGAAGTTGATACACCAAAATACCCAAAATGAGATCCATAAAACTGCTGGATTTTCATCTTCCAGGGTTAGGGTTTTGGATTTTCTTTATATTAAAAATGCCTTTGGAGCCTCATTATAACAATCATCTTCTTGCGAATGCGAGTATCCATCACATCTCTTTTCAGAGATAAGATGCCACCATTCTAGCGAGTCTTTCACTCTGTATTTCTACAATTTTGTACATTTCGCTCATTGATAGAAATTGTGTATTATTGTATCTCTATGTTTATTGCAACATTTCTACGTATCTCACAACATCTCTGTAAATTTCATTGTTAAATATCTTTTCTTTCATTTCATTCTAAAAAATAATCTGGATTAGTGGTATTAGAGTAGTCTGCTCTTGATTATTTTTCAATGCATGTCCTCGACAAGTTCTGAGTATAGAAAGTTGGGTATCAAGCTTGTCTCTCTTGAGGACAATTTCTCTCACACGCCCAAGAAACCCTCCATGGTGGAAGAAAATTAAAACAACGAAGCATAAGATTCTATTAATCTGTTGCTTGAGCAAGCTCTCACGCGATAGAGGGAAAAAATGATGGATAATTTTTCCCACATCCTTTAACGCATGCCGATAATAACAATCATGTCTTCATCAAGCGACCACTTTGGAGGTACCTTTCCTTTCAAGGTACAAGTTAATTTTGATATTCCCGTATTTGAAGGACAGATAAATGCGGATGCCCTAGAAAAATGGTTAAATCTGCTAGAAGTTTATTTCTCTATTCATAATTTCTCCGACAGGGAAAATATCTCATTCACACTCCTTAAGGCTCTCCCCCATGTCAAACATTGGTGGGAAACTTACTGGGAGAAAAGTTACATAGAGGAGTATGGAATATATGGGGCCGAGCCCACTTGAGCATTTTTTGTGGATGCGGTCAAGGAACAATATTACCCTACTGGTAACTATGAAGACCAATATATGAAATGGACCACACTGTGTTAAGAGAGGGGCCAAGCAGTGCCAGATTTCACCAATACCTTCCATACATTGCGCACCAAGTTGGGTATCAAAGACTCTGAGCGGCATTTGGTTCTGAAATACCGTGGGGCTCTACATAGATACATCAAAACTGAAATGGATTTTCTGGACATCTCATCACTGGGAGTTTCTTATTGATATGTTGTTAAAATAAAACAAAAAATTAAGCACCAGAACAAGTGGGAGTTTGGGTCTGCAAATTCGCAACAACCAAAGTATGGTAAAGGCGGCCTTGGCAACCAACCTTCAGAAAACCAGTCCAAGCCATAGGAAAAGAAGGGTAATGGAAAGACAAAGGACACGGGAAAATGATGTGATTTCCACAAAATCCCCAAGCAAAACACCGACAAATGTCCCTCAAAACAATCATTGGTGGCCGAGATCAAAGACAAGGAGCCGAACCCTGATTCAGAAAATACTGGTAGAAGACAGATCATCGACGCATACTCCACTGCTACTATTGCAACCACAACAATTCAACCAGAATAACGAGCAGATCATGAAGAGGGGGAGCACCTCTTTCATTCACAGATGTGGGTGAAGGGGACCCCACTGATTTTTATTGTTGATAGTGGAATCCAAAAGAACCTCATCTCAACATAGGTCGTCAAATGGTTGGGATTGTGTTGGTCCCCAACAACTCCCCTTATATTTTTACAAAATTTAATGGGCGCCTATTATAATCTTGATAATTAAAATGAGCTACAGAATCAACCTTTTCAAATATTTCTATGCCTTGGCTTGCTTTGAGACAAACTTAAGACATTCACTATAGTATGAAACATTCATTACAAGAGTATATGTCAAAAGTTAGAAACGAGNTTTATCAAATGTTTACTTTCATTTAAATTATGATTATGTGTTCATTCTTTTGCTCATTAGCAAGTTTGACTATTTTGAATAATTTGTTCAATACTTCATCAAATAATATCTTGGTTGGTTTCTCATTTTCATGAAACCATTTGGTAATATTAATTAATTAATTTTTTTTTCATTTTGCATCTCATTTCAAAATAATAATAATAAAAGAATTATCTATCATTTGTAAAAAATAAAAATATTTTTTTTTCTCTTCTTCATTAACTTGAAGCTTCTAGAATTTTAAGATCATATTTGAAAGCAAATTATAAACATTGTTTGTTTATAAGTTATAGTTAGTTTAAATTCATTTTTTTTTTCTAGATTTTGTTTTATTCACAATTTTTAGGTTATTAATTTAGGTTTCTTTTTGTTTCACAACTTTCTATTATCCAATATTTGATACGGATCTGATCATGGCTTGATTTTATTATCCAAATACGTTCAAGATGATTGATCCAAAAATAATTTTGGATTGCTACAAATAATTTTATGAGCAACAACAGATAAAATTTGGAAAGACGTCAAGATCCGACAAACGATTTTGCATAATTGATTGCAGCCAAACCGTGAGGAATTTGAAGAAACGATTGAAAACCCATAACCAAAATGGACCCATTTACCTTTCACATAGAGATTTTCCCAAACAAATGCACGATTTGAGAGATATTTGGGTCTCTTTTAGAGACAAATTTCAGGTGGAGGAAATTAATCGTGACGCCTAGACTGTTCATTCATTTTATAAATATATGAGAAAGATCAGAGCCAAAGGGATCCAAGAATTGGAGAGGAGGATTTTAATCCTTTCTCTTTTGTATATTATTGCTTTTGTAAACTTTTTGTATCTTTTCAAATGGAGTAATGGATGGCTGGAATCTTTGGGAGAATGGACGAATATTTTCAAAGAAGAATATGGAATTCCAGGTTACTTGAGGGCTTTTGTCCTGTAAGTAAAATGGTTTTATTTTCATTATAATATATTCATATTATTTGAATAATTGATTATGCATTGATTTAAATAGCTTTAGTCTT
>JASDQU010737281.1:13657-55905 GCA_032191745.1 Picea mariana
CCCCCCCCCCCCCACTACCTCTCTAGCTACCTTATAGGTTTATTGTCTTGTCATTGTATTGGCTATCTATATTAAGGAAGTTTTGCTGGGTTTTCTTCCCCGTGAGGGTTTCCCAGGATAAATGTTGTGTATCTTGTGATTGTGTTTCTCTCAGTGATCCTATGTATGCTATCGTTATATATTAAATTGAAAGGTAACCTAATAATAGATTAAACTTTAACATGGTATCATAGCTAAGTTGAAGAGAGCATCTTTCACAGGAAAAAGAAAAACGTCAATGTTGTCCTACAAGAAAATTAGGGATTTTTATTGAAGAAGAATTTCAACCCCAAAACCATCTATAAAAGTGTGCCATACCTCAAGGAACACTTTGGCATATTCAGCACACCTTTTCAGTGGCTAGATCTCCCAAAAAATGAAACCCTAGTTTTCACAAAGTACTAGAAGTACCAGAAAATCAGAAGCACCAGAGTACCAAAAGTACCAAAAAACCAGAAGCACCAGTCCAAAAATCCGCAGATCAAGTTTGAGGGGGTAAATTTTGGATTTTCAGAAATCTGACTGTACCAGCATACTAGCCTCAATCTAGCGCATATTTTGTGTCTATGCAGACTTATGAAGGAAGTATCAAAGAAGAGGATAAAGAAAGAGATACATATTTATTTCAGGTATGATCACTCATGAGAGTGACAAAGAAGTTAGGCATCATAAGAAGGACGTATGATATGGTGACAGTCAGTAAAGACCAGACAATATCCAGTATTTATATAGGAGCAGGAGGCTCCTAAAGATGCAGAAAAAAAATGTTCAAGATGAAGAAAAAGATGGATACTCAGATATAGTTGATGAGATGCAGGTAACTACATTTTCTCTAGTACCATTCTTATAGATGCAGAGGGAGCAGGTTGATCCAGTATGAAGTCAGAAAGAAAGAAATGTTTGAACTCAAGAAGGCACTCAAGATATCACAAAAGATAACTTCAAGGATGATGATTAGAAGCTATTAGTTTGGTGTAAGAGGGAGCTATGTCTCCGAGTTCGAAATGGAGGATTGTGATTTGATGCAGTTAGGAAAGTAGATGGATGGTGCCCATATATTTTGATCAAGATGAAAGTTATCCAGTAGATGGATGGTGCCCAACAGATGGGTAGCATGGTATTATACCATGAAAATATTTTGGACCACAAGATATTTTTTCAAATCCCATAGCTATACCTTCGTAGAGAAGGAGAAAGAGAAGAGACCTTCATAGAGAAGGAATGAGCAATCCCATAGGTAGACCTTCATAGAGAAGGAAAAGAGAAGAGACCTTCGTAGAGAAGGAAGAGACCTTCATAGAGAAGGGGAATGAGAAATTTTCCAAGGTTGGCCTCTCTCCAAGTGTTGAGTTTTGAATACTCTAGGGACATGCTAGAATACCCTCGTAGAGAGGGGTGTGACCACCCTCATAGAGAGGAATGTGGATGTTTTTCCAAGGGGCAGCGGGCAGATACTCTCCTCTAGCTAAGGATTGAGTAGTCTGGAACACAAACCTCAACCATGTGGAATGGTTAGTTGGCTCTTGAGGTTTGTGTCGTGATCCTACATGGATCATGGAAAGGGAGTCTAGGCTTACCCATGCTAGCATCTTAGCTTCTCTAGTTCAGGTGGGATGACTAGGAGTGAAGCTATGCTAGTAGTCCTCCCTAGTGGATGGGTGAGATATATGACTATAAGAGAAGGGAGAACATAAAAGGAATGGAAAAACTCATAGAATATCTTATGTGTGAAGATAAGAAAGAAGTATCTTATGCATGAAGATGAAATAAAGGAAGAGTATCTTCTGCGCGAAGATAAAGAGAACAAAACTTCCGATGATTTATAGATATGCTAGTCAATGATCATGATGCCAGATGACCAAGTGGATTATATTGATGCCTCTCGTTATCCAGTTGATGATGTTACCCAATTGATGATGTTATCCAGTTGATGATGTTTCCTAGTTGATGATGTTATCCAGTTGATGATGTTACCCAGTTGATGATGTTTCCTAGTTGATGATGTTATCCAGTGGATTCTACTACCTAGTTGATGTTGACATCTAGTGACCTGTCAAAAGATAAAGAATATCCTTCTTGTTAAGAGGGAGTGTTAAAATATTGTGTAACTACAAAGAATATTCTTATCGCCTTTTGTGGATAAAGTAAAAGATAAAATATATTTATTATTGATTAGATCAATCCCATTTTTTGGATTGATCATGTCGAGCATTATAATTGACCAAATTCCCTTTTGCGGATTGGTCAAACCCTAATTGTAATATGCAAAGTAATAAGTCGTCCCCTAGGCAAATTAATGTGGTTCTAACCACCCAGATTGAGAAATTGTCCCTGCCAGTGAAAAGACACCTCAGTTAAGCACCTGCCAGATTGTATAAATAAAAGAGGCCAACACCTCATTTGTACACACACTCACTTGTTTATCAGAGCGCAAGTTTGGAGCTACAGTTAGAGTAGAAGGAAGAGAGAGAGAGGCACATCCTTGGGAGAGGAATTTATGTGTTGTTTGGTTCATTGTCTTGGCATTGTATTGGCTATCTATATTAAGGAATTTTTGTTGGGTTTTCTTCCCCGTGAGGGTTTCCCAGGATAAATGTTGTGTATCTTGTGATTGTGTTTCTCTCAGTGATCCTATCTATTCTATTGCTATCTAGTAAATTGAAAGGTAACCTAATAATAGCTTAAACTTTAACAACTTGCACAAGAGATCTAGCTAACAATGAAGCATACATAACTTGCAATGGTGAATGAAGAGAGAAGAAAGAATGAAATAATTTCTACTATCTGTATTCCACACTCAAAGACTAAATAATTTACAATAGATATAGGCTACATGAGTAATTAATTCACCATTGGACTATCAACCTTAGGAAATAATTACCTAGGTGAGTGTGTAATATCTCCAACCAACACCCCCCTTGAACACTACTAGGGTGTACATGATGAATGGGTCCTGACAATAGAGGCCATGTTAGGTACCCATAAACATTGCAACTAATGAAAACTAAAATAAAGCGAAGAAAGAGGAAAAACCTCAAGGAAACCACCCCCCGCCCCCACCTCAAGGTACAATGCATAAAAAAAGTGAGAAAAAAAAAGCAGTTGCTAAGCAACTGTGTCCTTCACTCCACGAAGGCCTCACAACTGTGCAAGTATGTGCTCATTGAATATTTTGTTGAATATGTATATGTCTACATGGATCTAATGAAGTAGATGCACTAGTGATATTTCCACGCACATCCACTTTCTCTTATTGTAAATAAGAAGATCCAAATGAATTTTAGATGAAACTTTGTAAATTGTGCGGTCGTTTCTGGAAAAATGTTGAAAATTTGTTGATTTTAAAATGCTCATATTTTCACTTCCCAAACTCCATTTTGCACGATGTTTTTTTTTTTAAATTGGATATTTTTCCGAGAGAAATTCAAATATCCAATTTTTTCTACAAATTCTTCTCATAAAATGTCATAATTGAATCTGATGTGCACATGACCCCCTTTTTGGCTCCTGAGATTCATGCATGGCACATGAAGTCTTCCCTCCCAAAAACTATGCAAAACTGAAAGAATAACTACTTTTTTCTAGGGGAGAGTAAGGAAAGAAACAAGGAGAAAGTGTGAACCTTGAATCTCCCGTTTGATTTTGATCCCCGCTCCTACTTTTCGAAGAGCTCCTGATCCTTTTTTAGAACCAACTTGCAAGATAGAACCAAGAAAAGTGTTGCTACAAGGTAGTTATATAATAAAACATTATACATATGATATATTATATCCAGAGAAAACATGACAATAAAATACATACAATGTTACAATGAATACAAGATAGGAAGGAAAGAAAACCCTTATATTAACACCAAATAAGAAGGTTAGTTATAGCATGTCTCTCCTTCGACACTGCTTTAGAGTCACCTTCTCAGGTTCCTCCAAGAATTCTTCAAGCATCAACTCGACCAAAATACTCTTCCTTGGATATCCCAAATAGGGATAAGGAGACACCTATGGATATATGTATGGGAAATAGACACTGGAAAAGGAGTTTCTAGATTGGGGGTGTTACTCAAAGGATAATAGGAATAGGGAGGATTTCTAAATCTCAACAACATAACCTTGCACCAAAAGACCCGACCTCATACTAGCCCTCAATGTTTCTTTTATATCTTCCTTAATGGGTTAGGAAAGTTGGAATATGTTTTGTATGGGCATGGGGATGTTGAGAAACGAACCCAACTGAAAAACCCACCCAAAAAATTGAGATTATTTTATTTTTTGTTATTTTTTAGGGAATATGCGGGTTGCAAACTGAAAAATTTCAGATTTTCGTGCTTTTCATCAAAGGAGCCTGCAGATATGTGCAAAAGACATGTTTTTTAGATAATTTTGATGAGGCAAGTTGGGAAATTTCCTAGAAAACCATGGGAAAGGGTTAGGCCATGGCACAAATGGATAGGTGTGGTATTTTGTGTTATAACAATGGCGCATGCAAAAGTGTCTGCATGTGACACCTGAGATGTATGCATGATATCTTCTATATGTGATTTAGAAAAAAGATCTGAAATGGAGTAGACATCATCTCCAATGAATGGAACAAAACGTTGTGCAGATACCTTTGTAGGAGGCTCTTCAAACTGAGAGGATTGATATTCCAGTGGTTTTTCTACTAGCTCTATATTGTCAACCTTTCATGTGCAATCTTTCTTATTTCCAAACAAAACCTCCAATCTGGTCCATAATTCGTTTGGAGTTGAGTCTTGTGATTCATCATCTACTTGATGGAAAATTTCAGGAGAAATAGACATGCAGATACATCCTATGTCCATGTCTTTTCTATTGAGAAAGTCATTTTTCTCATCAACAAAATTAGGCTCTACTTCGATTGTCATGGTTATTTGGTATAAGCCTCTAATTCCAAGAATAAATATAATCTTTGGCTTCCACTCCAAATATTTATGAGGCATGAGAAGTATTGTCAATGAGTAAAACATAGATTCCATATTTCCTTTTTCTTTGTTTTGTCTTTAGTACCTGCAAAAGAGTGTTGATGATGATCCTTGCTAGCGGCCTATGGTATATCATACCATTTACAGTTTCTGAGATACATGCACAAAATATCTAGCTAACAATGAAGCATACATAGCTTGCAACGGTGAATGAAGAGAGAATACAAAAATAGATAAAAGAATGAAAGAATTTCTATTATCTATATTCCACACTCAAAGAGTGAATAAATTACAATATATATAGGCTACATGAGTAACTAATGTGTCGTAGTAGTGATCTAGAGAGATCTAGACACTTACTGATAGAAACTGGAGTGAACTACCACCTAGTACTAGTTAATTGATCCATGCAATCATCAATTAACTGAGTCATGTTATCCCCGATTTTTAGGGATAACTAGGAGATCATGTCTCAAGGCCCACAGGTCCTAGCCATGGAGTACTGAGAGCAGGATTGACCTGAGCATGGCCCTGGAAGGCCCATCTTTTTCTTCTTCCATCATCTTTGTTCTGTCAGCAGCAACAACATCCATCACCATCGGCTTGGTCTTGTATCAGAAGGGGTTCTTGNAGCAAGCTTGTGCACATAGGTCTTGGTTTGCCTCTAGGGGGATTTCTGAAAAGCCATCATCCGCTCCCATCATAGCACCACTGTTTCATCTTATCTCCCGCTCATTTATCCCATTCCCCTTGTCTGGGCATTAGGTTGAACTGTTTGTAGGATTACACCTTATCTCATGGGAAGAAGAGGCTAAACGCCCAGAAGGTAAAAACAGCTAGTAAAAGATAAAAGCCTAGAAATAAAACCCTGAGATGCTTCACCTAGGGATCCCCGAGAAGGCAATAAAAGGCCTCTCAGCAAGAAACAAGAGGGACTCAGAAAATAACAAACAAGACCTAGTCAAGAGGATAGGGGGTCTCATCATGAGCCAGCCTATTAGGTTCATGGGTGCCTAACAGTATGACATTGCCACCCTCTAGTTACCACGCCAGGGAAATGAACTTTGATTGCATGGCCAAGGGAAAGGGGGTCTCATCACGAGCCAACCTTCTCATCTATGTGAAAGTACTTGTGGGTAACACTGTCATCTCTGGTCACCATGCCAAGGCAGTTTCCTCTAATTATMCCTTGAATAAAAAGAAAAAGAAGAAGAAAAAGAAAATAAAAAAGAAAAGAATAAAGGCAAGAACAGGCTTGGAAAAATTGCATCCATGACAAGTACAACTCGCCTTCTAMAAAGGCACCAACAGATAACATTATGCATCCCTGTCTCTCACTTCACCCACATKTCTGGACATCCCCTAGCCACATCACCTCACTTACATGGCTTGGATGAAACCTTCCTGGAGACTTCCCTTTTCTTGTGGATACTAGCCCAATAGGACGTCTTTTCCTTTTTCTCCAATCTTGTATTGTAGGTTTTTGTAATGTSTTTGAGCTATTGACCAATGTATCAGGGTTTTTATGCATATGTTTAATAATATTAATRATGAAATGTGATTGACATTACTCTGATCCCTGTGACTAATGAGCCCATGGAGGGCGTCGCTTTTGATGTGCAGGACCATGCGCGAYGGACAGGTACCATTTGGACCGGTACACATGGGGAGATGATCAGTTCGAACCTCCATGGGGCTAAAGAGCCCACTAGATGGATGTTGAGGCCCCATCAGGGGGGAGAGATAGGATGATGGTTGGTCAAGGTTTTTGCACCAGAGAAGAAGAGGACGTTTCATCAGAGGCACTTTGGCAGAGCCTGACCAAGGGAATTGACCCACTTCTAGTAAAACGTTTTCCCTGGATGGCCCAGGATGTCACCTATGAGCTCATGATGTCACCTTGAGCATGTGACAGTTTGACAGGGCAGTTGGCACATGTGGCATTATGGAGAGGCCCAAAGAGGGCTAACATTTTTCTCTTTATTGGTGCATTTTCCCTAAAAGGGGATAACGTCTCCCTTAGAAGGGGTGACATCTCACCTTTTGCTCAATTAGGTTTTAAAAAGAACATTTAATGTAGAAACAATGTGATTTTGGTATTATGGCCTTGTCGGCCTTTTTATGACCTAAAAAGTAAAATTAGGTCATTGATACACTATATATTGAGGGTTTTCACTCTCATTTTTATCATCATTCATCACTCACTCATTAGTGAGGTATGATTTTAGCGCCCTATTGGGGTTTTTGGTTGATTTAAGAGAGGCGCACTTGTTGAAGGAAGATGTTTTTGGCATTTATGGTGTTTCTCTTGAAGGAAGGTGTTACAACTAGGGTTTGCATGGTTATTTATTCATGAATTGTAAGTGTTTTCTCTGCAAAACTTCTTATTGAATGATTGTAGTCTAAATTTCTTGCATATTACTTATAAATTTGCTGAATCAAAACCCTAGGTGACAAGCACATTTAATTGGTCCTTGTCTCATGTCCCCTGATAGAGAAATTTTCAGCCATTGAAGAAGGAAGAGAGAGCCTAGCCATAGCTACACTCTCATTTCTTCTTCTCCCTGAGCTAGCCGTACTATCCAAAATCCAAAGAGAGTGAGACATCCTTGGCCTAGTTCTTCTACACCAAGGCCATACCATTCTAGGGTTTGCTGAAAAGGCCTTGTTGTAGCAACACCTTGCCTCTTCAAACCCTCATGCTTTGGTTGTCTTTGTTTTGTCTTCAGCTATCCATTTTTCCAATTTGATATAAAGAAGGAGGAGAGAGCATGAGGCCTTGCTTTAGCAACACCAGAGTGAGCCTCTCTCCCCTAGGGTTTTGTCTCTGAAGCCCTGCTATTGCAGCACTTCAGAACCCTTCCCTCTAGTCTTTAGTCATCCTCCTTCAACTCTTGCATCCTTCTTGTTGACTCCATTAAACTCTAAGGCACTGATCTAAGCCTCCAATGTTGAAGTGATTTGATCCAAAAACTCTCAAACTTCTTTCAAAACTGAAACCCTAACTACACTAACCCTAACCTGCTAACCCTAGAATGTTGACATCGCCCTTGGTTATTTCATCTTGATGCAGCAACATTTCATTTTATAAGCAATTGAATGATAGTTAAAGGCATTTATTAGATGGTGTGTTGATTTGTTACATTGAATGCCATGTCATTTTAGTATTTATTGAGGAAGTGATATTATGTGCATTGTTATATTGATAAACATTGACTTCGTCAATATTTATTGCCATAATTTCTTATTTAAATATTAGATAGTCATTAATATACATGAAGTGCTAACCAAGACCCACATATATCAGTTTGTTGTTGTTTTGTTCTTGGGCAGGGACTCTACTTGGTTATTATTCATTATTATTGGTTGTTTAGCCGTTATTGGCTGTTTAGCCGGGACTATCTTTTGGTGGTAACTTGTGAAGGGGGAAAACTTGTCTTTGACCTACTATTCTTTTGCCTCTTCAAAACTCCAGGTTACCGGGGACGTCTCCCCTGGGCCTAACCTCCCTAAAGATAAATAACCTCCCCATCGTGGTGACATTGGGTGGGATAGGTTCTTTTTACGCTAGTTTGACCTACAAACTTCAAGATTTTGTCCTCCCTACAAACTGTGCGATAACATTTTGGCGCCAGTGTCGGGGAACACTAAGTCCATTCTCCTCAAACGACAAATATTTTCGGTAAGCCTTGCCTCAAGAGCCTTACCTTATAAGCTTACCTGGTGACTCCACTAGGGTGTTTTCCCTTTTCTTTGATAGTTTCAAGTAAACTATCTAGCGACTCCACAAACTAAAAAGAGGTTCAATAATCCTCCTTTGTCTTTCAGAAGGAAGCCTCCCAAGAACTCTCCTGTTGTCAAATCACTTTTTAGGAAGAGCCTTCCTTTAAGAATCATGTCTAGCTCTCAGACTGCTACAACGAACCCAACCAACAATCAAAGACAATGGTCATCTACTCTTTTCAAACCGTTAGACATGTAAGCCATACCAGGCTACCCTAGGCAAATGCCACCCAAGTATGAGAAGTGGTTGCCTAAATTTACCAGTACTGATGCAATCAGTGCTGAAGAGCACATGAGAAACTTTTGGGCATTTTTCCAGCTTCACCCCATTAGTGATGATGCTAAAGATCTAGTCATGAAGTTGTTCTTCACTACTCTTTATGATGCCTCAAGGCATTGGTACCTAAGCCTTCCTGATGGAAGCATCAAAACCATGGATAGACTTGAAGAGGCCTTTCTCAAAAGATGGAGTGTCAAAGAAGACCCTAATATGCTCTTCACCCAACTGAACAACCTTGCCAAATATGAAAATGAATCCATTCGGGAGTTCCACACCAGATTCGAGACTTTACTGCAAAGATTTCCCACAAGCCATCATCCGAAAGATGACTACCTCATCCATGTTTACACCAGATCTTTCAATGGCCAACTAGGGTATCTTCTTAGAAACAAAAAACCCTAGTCCATTCAAGAAGCCCAAGAGCTCGCTACTAAAATAGAAGGAAACCTCCTTTCATCCAAGATTGAGCCATTTGCTAACCCAAGGGGGAGAATAGACACTAAACCAAAGATATTTCACAATGCTGAGCCTACTTCAGATCTATGTACCAGTATCGCCAAGCTACAAGCCTCTATGGATGGTATCATAAAAAATCAAGAGGAAAAGATGAACAAGATTGTCAAGTTGGAAACATCTCAGACCCAGGCGCCCAGAGTCCCGTACAAAGGGAAATTCCAGAAAGGAGGCCAATTTTATAAACCAAAGAATGAGTATGAAGTTCCAAACACCTTGGCCCCTACAAACATTGTTGATGAAAATCCTTGGTGCCTGGAATGCAGTGAAGCACATTGGGAGCATGAGTTCCCTTACAATAGTGGCCATCAACAAGTCAACAACATGGATTGTTTCATGGAGTTTCCTCAGATAAATATCATAGATGCAGAACATCAGGAAGTCGTGAAAGAAGCAGCCAGATCAGCAAGGATGGCAGTAATAAACAACCTGGATCAAGAATCACGAGAAAAGCTAAAGAAACAAGAATTTTAGGTGTACAAAAGAAAGAATTTGAAACAACTCGTTGTTGATCAGGCAAAGCCCCCACCCCTGGAAATGCTTCTTCCCAAGACATCCAAGGCTAGCAAGGTTGACCTGAACTTTGACTTCGAAGGGGCATTATCAAAAATGCATGTAAACGTCCCCTCGAGAGAAGAAATCAAGATCCCATCCATCAAGGAATGCTTTGACACTTTCTTTTCGGGATCAGATGAACCTATGGACCCCCCTATTATGCTGCAAGATGATCACTTTAGGGTCCAATATGGTGAAAACCCTCCTTTCTTCATGACATTGGCAATGAACAACAAGAACCTCAATAATTTCATGTTAGATACAGGCACTGGTGCCAACATGATGTCACTCAAAGTCATGCGACGAGTGGGTTTGAAGGTCACACGGCCTTATATAAATGTATGTGGTTTTGAATCTAAAGCCATACCCACACATGGGGTGGTTGAGAATGTTGAAGTTTGCCTAAGGATTACCTAGAGAAGATGGTCCACATTGACATCATGGTAGTTGATGTCCCAGATGTGTGGGGGATGTCGTTATCTAGGAAGTTTGTTGCAGTGTTAGGTGGCACCCTTGAGATGGACCTCACATTCTTGCAATTGCCTTTGAAAAATGGAACGATAGGTCGTCTCCTCAATGTGCCAATAACTGGGGACCACGTACTGTAGGATATTACTCACCCCGTCAATAATAACAAAGAACAAAACAAGATGATACAAACTCTTCAAAAGTATTCTCCAAAATATATGACCTTTGCAACAGAAGAGGACTTTGATCAGATTGAATGGCCCAAGAAAGAATAATACCAACAACTCCTGGATGAATTCAAAAAAAAAGAAATTGGGACTGTAAAGATATTAAAGAAACATGAAGATGACGTACAAATCCACTCGTCTCAATAGGAAGTTTTTACAGCAGAAGCCCACCCCCCTCCCTCAACACAATACACCAGGGTTATCTAAGTAACGACCAAATACAAAGTCAAAAAGTACAAGGAGGGATATATGGTATGGATGTGGGATACCCAGAAAGGAGAGCCAACTAATGTAAAAGGAAGCACTCAGTCATGGCTTGGACCCTTCAAAGTTGGAATGGAATCAATTAACGACTCATATTATCTATCCACTCTAGAAGGAAGAAGGCACCCATTACCTATTAACGAGCACCTCCTCAAACCCCACTAAGGTGGGGGGACCTAATTTCACAGGTAAGTGCAGGCAAGTAGGCATTTTGTATTCATGTATTATACCATTTTCATTTCATGTTAGTTTGCTTTCACATTTGCATTGTTGATTGTTTTATTTCAGTTTATATATATATCTATGTATGTTGGGGTGGCATTACCGCCCCATTTTTGTTACTGATGCCCCTATCAAGATTGAGAAGGTCTACAGGTTATGCCAGAGATGTTGAGGTTCTCATGCACTCTACGGTGAGCACATGTCCCCGAGTTGGAGCCAGATGTTATCCATGATTTTTAGGGATAACTAGGAGATCATGTCTCGAGGCCCGCAGGTCCTAGACATGGAGTACCGAGAGCAAGATTGACCTGAGCATGGCCCTGGAAAGCCCATCTTTTTCTTCTTCCATCAGCTTTGTCCTGTCAACAGCAGAAGCATCCATCACCATCAGCTTGGTCTTGTATCAGAAGAGGTTCTTGCTCCATGAGGTAATTGGTCCAGGTATCATGGTATGTGTCACTTTTGATCATTTAAACCTTTAAATATATGCATTTGATTCATTTTATCTCTAACAACTGCTTGGATCCTTTTATCATTTGTTGGATGCATAGGAGGTTCAGAAAAATAAAAAATACTTGGATGTAGTTGTAGAGGAGGATTAGGAGGAGCTTGAGGAGGTGGCAAGGCAGGATGCCCAAAAAGATTTAGGTAGTCAGTTTGTACCAGCTAGTTGAACTCTTTGGAGTTTGCATCAAAATGTATTGAGAATATCATCTTATTGTTTATTCCTTATTGCCCAAATACATTGGACACTCTTCATTCAATTCCCCTATTACCTATGTTTCCATTGTGGTTACTTCCCTGACTAAAAAACATCATCTGTATAAATCATCATTCCAATTAGTAATAGACAAGACATAGTGTATCAAACATCTAATACAATTTTGTTTTAAATGACTTAGGTATGGCTCTAAAAAAGACAAAGTAATTCAAGCATGCAAGGGAACAATGAATGGGAATGAAAGGAAACATGGAATAAAAACCATATTTGACAAGCACTTGTTTCATTATTTGCTATTCAAAAATATGATCTGTACACTTTTTTTCAAAATTTCTTCATATGAATAGTCAATTATTTCTTTGAACAAGGGAAATGAATGAAAAATGAACAAATAAATGACAGGTAAAGAATGAAAAAGGGAGTTGTATTTAGCGAAAAATTATATAAATGACAGGAATGCATGAAAATTTCATGTTCATTGTCTATAAATAGTCAATCACTTATGTTCATAAACTGTGTCATTCTCCATTGTAAATCTAACAATCTATGTAAAGTTTGTTTCAAAATATTCATGACAATTTCCCTAAACATTCCTATATGCCCAGATTATTTCTTTGTCAAAACTATATTTTCAAGTTTCCTAATGATATAAGTTTATTGCATCCATATCAAAATGATAAAATTCTCATGTATCATCCTTCTACCAAAATAATAAAGTCAATGTTGTATAAGGGTCTTCCATCATAAACTAATCTTTTTGTATTTCCTCTTAAAATGCTTCTCTTAATCCATCATTTAAAATTACACAAACAGGGGGGAAATAACATGGAATTAAAATTAATTATGAATAGGGAAATATGAGAATAATACCCAGAAAGTGGTAAATAATGTGGGGGTAATGCCCAATTTATGTAAAATAAAATTTTCATCTATATGTTAAACTTTTGATCCTTTGCCACAAATTCATTTTCCCTTTTTACTTTAACAACTCAAAAAATTGCTTCAAACTTTATCATTAATAAGTTTTTGAATGGCCAATTGGTAATGACTTTAGCAAACATTTACTTCAGTTATAGTCGAACCCAATTCTCAATATTATGTATACTCAAGACTGTGGTTAACAAAATAATGCAAAGGTTAGCATGCAAGTGAAATTTAGAACAACAAACTTAGCTTGTATGCCATAAGGAGAAAGAATGTCACACTCTCAATATTGGAATGATAAATAGAGCAAGTCTCGAACCATAACTCTTTAATTTCAAAATAATACTACTCTGTTGATTTACTCAAGAATTTAATTAGCATAGAGCTATGAGTTGAATGAGGAAAACAAACTCAGAAATTAGAGGCACTTAAACCATTTTGTTAGTACCAGCAAGAGTATGAACCTCAAGGGATAGAGAGGATTTAGGTAACAACAAGAAATAATGGGTTTAATGCTACAACCATCATGAAAATCCAAGGGCAAATAGCCTCGACAAAGAAATAAGGGTGAGGCTATACACATGATATGAATGACTCTATAATAAACCAAAACGACATTCAAACCATAACTTCTGAGCTTGAATCCAAACTTTTATCATTTCAAATGAGAATGGGCATGACTGTAGCATGTATGGCTTCCTTCAAACTTCATACAAATTAAGATGAATCCTTCATATGACCAATGTTTGAACCCACATAAAAAAGATGGATGCCAATTCTACACTCACTTTTTCCTTGGAAATAAACACTTATAAGCTCATGTTCAAACCCCTATAACAAACTTAATAAATATGAAAATTAATTCGAGTAATATCATTCCTAGACATATAAAATTGCAACAGAGAATAGATTCGAAATCAAACCCAAGCTAAGACTCGATATATATCCCTTATAGTCGACATGGGTTCAAACCATAACCATACTCAGCAAGATAAATATACAAATATTTTTTGAAGCCTGGTCGCAACAATAGTGGATAGACTATATTCAAGTTTGAACCTAGGTCGAAACTCATAAAATATTTACCATGATAAAATGGGTTTGATTGATTTCAATTTTAGAGCCATTACTCTAGCAAACCTTGAAGAGAATGGAAAGTGATAAATGAATTGAGAGAAGAAATAATACAACATAGGGCAGAAACAAAAGTTGTCTTCTTTTCTTTTGCAAATAAAATACCTCAAACAACATTCAAAATACTTCCATTTCATGAGTGAAAAGTAGGGAGAAACACATGCACATCGACTACCAGTCAATTTTAGAGCCACTACTAATTCATCAACTCACAAAACTTATGCATAAGATGTTTCATATATTGGTGAGTACATACCTTTCCAATGAGCACTTTTATACCAGTATTGGAGGTCGATATGGTTGTTGCAACAACTAGAAAGGTTTCTAGGGCTTAGCTTTAGCTTTTATTCCATAGACCAAACTCAAACGAAATAATCAAAACCACAAGTAGCAAGAGATGGTAAAGCATGGGTCTGTGGGAGTTAATGCCCACGTCCTTTCCATTCAATGCATGGCTAACCCATCATGTCGATTTTCCAACTTCATACAATATATGTATGCCAACTCATCATATTGCATCAATGCTAAACCATATAAACCTTGAAACTTATGATGTGTTATGTTACCACAAACATATACCATATATCATCTAAACTTTAAGCTTATACCAATTACATACCACTTCAACCATATGCATTGTGATATGTTGTGTGCATATCCTTTGTGTATAGTAATATCATACATATCATGTTAATCAAATTACATCCTTCGAACAACTATATAGTATATAGTTTTTAAAACTTTACCTTGACATGTCTTGGTTTCCATATGGATAATCAGACATACACACACACACACACATCAAATCCAAAAGAAAACCATATAAACCAAATAAACTTTTTAAGGTCTATATTTCTCAAATGGTTAAACTTAATATGCTTGAATGTCATAATATGTGTATTAAACTAGATCCCACTATGCATATAATCATAGGAACATAACAAATCCTTCGCAATTTCATGAGTGCCATAATAATGCTACCATGATGGTGAACAGAGTAACCATAACTTGATGTTTTTCCAAATTTCCATATATCATACTTAAATGCAAACAAACATTTTTTATCATCCAAACATGTGCATTGATAGACACCACAAGAAATTTGGATCAATATACCATTGTTTCAAAGTTCCATAATTGAAATGATCCCACAACAGAAATTAATGGTATGCCAACATGCCAAGGGAAATGTTATGTATGGAAATCATCATTTTAGTGTGTTTTCTCCTAGATTTTATATTAGGTGACGAATTTTGAGTCAACAACAATGATATATTAAAAGTATATATATATATATATATATAGTGAAATAATACAATTAACTCACTCTTTTGCATATATGTATGTGTAATTTTCAACACATAGTTTCATGAAAGTTCATATGTAATGGCCCAACGGGCTCATATGTCTCAAGGGTTGTAATGAAGCTTTGATACCATATGCAAAGACTCAAATTCTAATAAATATTGATATATAAAAAAAACATAGCAATTTCCAACCATTGATTGAAAACATAAAGATGCATTAATCCTTAATTATGTAATTTCACAAGAAGAAGCGAGTGGTGAGAAACTTACACGAGAGTTGAAAAAATCAACTCACTTACAACTCTACGAATATCAAACCATTGTACTCCAATTTTTTATCCAGTATGCCACAACAGAGTGTGGGGGACGACTCTCCTCCCATTCAACCCCTCAATCATCGCGACTGAGAGCCCCCAAGCCCTCAATCAACTACCTAGGCCAACTTCCAAGCCTTTTTCCTCAAATTGCACAAGCAAAAAATGTGAAACTTTCTTCTCCACCTTTATTATATAGATTTTTTCTTACCCATATGTTAGTACTTAAATTTGCAGCGGTAAATTTATACTTTTGGCCACCACAACATAGTGTGGGGTACGACTCTCCTCCCATTCAACCCCTCAATCATCATGACTGAGAGCCCCCAAGCCCTCAATCAACTACCTAGGCCAACTTCCAAGCCTTTTTCCTCAAATTGCACAAGCAAAAAATGTGAAACTTTCTTCTCCACCTTTATTATATAGATTTTTTCTTACCCATATATTAGTACTTAAATTTGCAATGGTAAATTTATACTTTTGGCCAAGTTTCCAGTAGTGCATGTGACAAAGACAAGCACTCTACATGATCTACAAGAAGTAGGGCATTATTGCATCACTCATTTTTGCAGCTCATACAAGGACAAAATTTTTATAAGTTTGGTGTCGACATTTTCAATTTTTTTATGAATTGGCTTTTGTTTGGTATGTTACCTCTCAGGCTATGCATGCTTTAATGTTTTATTTTTATAAAAAATATGGGGTTACTAGTGTTTGTAATAAAGAAAATATTTTCCTTTAAGGCCAACATCCAATTTTTCTTTACAAGTCATCACACAACCGAGAGCCAAGGATACACCAAGCACCGACAGTCAAGTCACAAGGCAGGTCCCACATGGAGCGCCAATTGAGAGGAGGGAGCTCACAAGGGGCCAAAACCCATGCACTACACATCGGCATAGCTTAAAAACAGTTGGTTATATAAAGCATTTCCATTTTCTATTGCTTATGCATGTGGGATAATACTTCTTTCTTAAAACAAATATAGCATTGACCACTGACTGCTAAGAATAGAATGGTTAGATGTGTCTAAAGAGCCAAGTGTCCAAGCACCCACGACAATCAATGATTCATCAAATAGTTGCCTTATCACATTGTTGTATGCTCAAATTAAATTCCAACAGGTGTCGAGAGTGTTGGTAGAGTCAAACCCTTTGGAGTTACACTTTTGGTTGTTGGTTACAATGGAAATGGTCTTTAGTTGTATCAGGTTGATCCTTCAGGTTTTTATTTTTTGTGGAAGGCCTCAACAATGGATCAAAGTTGATTCTTGGGGCCTTAAATTCAAAGATAAAGTCAGTTACACAACATTTTCATTGGTGAATAAGGTCACCAGACATGCTTTGAAACATGGATATAAGGAATGGGACCATATATACTTAGCATATTATAACTATGATAGGACAGGAGAGGTTGTTCTATAGACCTTAAGTGGAGATTTTGGGAATGGGTATCAATGTCTAAGGCCCGTGAACATGTCCATTTGGATATCGATGCAGAAGCTTCAGATGGCCATGTTGAAGGAATACGAGATGGAATTATTTCAGCATAAAGGGGTTTGACACGAGCAAATTGGGACTTGTGGTGGTTTGGATTCCTTATTTTACCTAGACAAGTATTATAAGAATTTAAAACTCCTCCAAACCTGTCTAGCATACACTTCCAAATTTAAAATATCAAATCAAACTCTAATTTCCAAACAGATGAAATGGATAGCTAGATGGAATCTATCAGTAAAAGGGTCATTTCCAACATTTTAATGCATGATATTAGTAGTCAAAGATTTAAAATACATTCCAATTTTCTAGGTGGCAAAGTAGTAAGTTTCCTGAGAGAAAGACAATTGGTATATATTAATAGATGGAATTTATAGCTGGAAACTAATTTCTAATTTTTCAAAATGTCCACCAAGCATTCCAATATTTAAATACTATTCTCAATCAAGGAAATCATGTAGTTTCAAGAAGAAAATCAACAGTCAAGAAGTAGTTCCAGATTTGTTGGAGAAGAGATGACAATTGAAAGATGACCTTTTTGCATTTCGAGGAAGTCAAATCATAGGTGGCAGAGAAATTGTCAAGATAACTCTAGATCACAGATTTGAAGATATTCGATTTCAACATTCCCAGATTTCTTGCAACCATCTCGAGATTGCTATTATTTTTAGTCTGTGATAGTTTCAACTCTGAAAAGGCTTGTAACAATTCTTATCATAGATCTCTATAAATTTTATCATTTTTCAATATAAAAAGAGGGGTAGGTGGGGAAATGGAGAGAGGCATGAGAGAGAGACTCTGGGGAAAAGGCCCATGTGTGCTTCACTTGTAAAATTGAGGGCAACCTTTCCTTTATATATTTCAACATCAGAGATCTATGAGAATCTTGTCTATTAGTCTGTATCTTTCATTGTGTTTATTATGCCTCTTATTTGAAAAGTACTAATGCACTATGAATTTCTTGTACATTAATGTGTTAGTGTGCTTACTTTGTTTAAGTAAAGTTCATTCAGATATTTAGTATTCAATCTCAGAAACAATTTATGTTTATGAAGATTCTTCTTATGGATTATGCAAGTCTGATTTAATAGTGATGCATGTGTTTCCATATTTGTTCTCTTTATTCTTCTATCTACCTATGCATGTCTAATAACTGATTTGATTGCCTTTGATCAATGAAATATGTCAGGAAACTCCATGTCCAATGGTATTTATCACCGTTCTTGTCTTCTTCTTAGTACCTTTCTTAACCATGTCCTTCCCATCCACAAAACTTATAAAACAAAACAAACCATTGCAATGACTGAGGTGCCCTAGCTTTCCCCTTAGCACTCACGGACAACTTTAGGGATAACACCATCCATGTAAGAAGTTCCATGCACGAGTTACACTTATCATTAAGTAATTAATCATATAATTTTTATCACTTTCTTAATTTAAATTTTCTTAATCCCTTTTTAACAATTTCTCTTATTTTATCTTTTGCTTTTATTATAATTTCTTATTTATTTATTATTATTATAATTATTATTATTCTTTTTACTTTAATTTATCATTATCTATTTATTATTTTAAGACCATTTGTTTATTTTTTATTATTTTAATTGAAAATATGGGACATTACAACCCCTACCTTGTCTTTTGATATTCATTAATTGCTTTGTAATCTCCTTTCGAGTTTTTGAATTTATTACATTGGGATTCAATTAAGTCTTTTCCTTTTGATATGCATTCAGTGCATTAGAACTTGGGGTGATGGAGTCATAGCAATGGGGTAGATAACAAACTAACTTGGCTTTTGATTTATCATTCATATCCCTTTATTTCTTTTGCATTTTGAATTTAAAACATGTTATTTCCATTCTTTCTTACAATTGCATATGTTGAATTTAGCTCAATGTTGGGTTCAAGCACATGATTTAATTTATGTTTAACATTACTTGAACCATAAACAATGACTGTAGAAACAATACAATAGCTACAGTAAACCAAGATCACAAGAAGAATAACCATGCACAAGAATACAAGAAGTATCGTGGGAAAACCCTTCTCAACCAAGGGAAAAACCCAACAATCCCATTACTATATTTCCAAGAGAAGATCCTCCATCCACCACCAAACCCTATCACACAAGAGGGTGTTTCTATAACTGATAAAGTTGGTGCCTAGGAAAGTGTGACCTAATTTCAGACCTCAACTTCTGAAATTATGACATGAAAAGTGAGAGTGAGATCGACAATGGGAATCTACTCCTGTTTATACAGGAGCTGACACAACAATAAGGCCAAACTCTTCAACTGAATAATATAATTAATAATTACACAATATTAATTATCTTTCACATGGTGGGGCCGACTTGCACCCTTCACAACATAATTAGGGTTACAACAAATCTTACTCTCATACAATATAGCAAGGGATCCACACATCCTCTAGTGCTCATCCACTAGGGACACATCCACCTATGCTCAGCCACAGGCATGCCAAACTCAACAGATCACTCAACTGAGTCCACAGGAGTACCATCTGGAGAACCATCTCAAGTCGACTCAACTAAGTCCATAGGAGTACAAGGTAAGAGACCATCTCAAGCCGACTCAACTCATTCTAGAGGAGTACAAGGCAGGAGACCATCTCAAGTCATATCAACTCAGTCTAGAGGAGTAGACAAGAGACCACATGCCATCACAACTCAATCCAGATTCTGACGTACACCCATCACATGGGCTCTCTCACATATGTCTCAACTCAATCCAAAGGAGAACGATCTGGAGGATGACTCATCAATCTGCAATCATCAACACTCCCTCTCATCTAGGGAGGCATTCTCCAACATGCCAAGTTTCTCACGGAAGTACTTGAACTTCATCTTGGAAAGTGGTTTGGTGAAGACATCTGCAACTTGCTCGTGTGTAGAAAGGTCTGCACATGTACTGCTTTCCTCTGTACCATATCTCTAAGATAATGGTATTTGATCTCAATGTGTTTCAATTTATCGTGAAACACATGATTCTATGAGAGCTTCATACAACTCTAGTTAACACAATGTATAACATTAGAATCCATCTCATGTCCAAATAAGTCTGGAAGGAGCTTGTGAAGCCAAACTACTTCACAAACTGCCACACATAATGCTATGTACTCTACTTTTGTGGTACTCAAAGCCACAGAGCTTTGTTTCCTGCTGCACCAGGAAACCATCGCAGATCCAAAAATAAAACAACGACCAGATGTGTTCTTTCAGTCGACTGTGCTCCCTGCACAGTCTTCATCGGAATATCCCTGCAATCTCATGTCTACACCGAATGCATATCTCAGGCCATAACCAACTATGCCTTGTAGATATCTCAACACATGCTTCACTGTTATTCAGTGTGTCTGTCTCGACTGACTCATGAACTGGATGAGTACATTCACTGCATAGCATATATCAAGTCTGGTGTTAACCAGATACATCAATGATCCACTCAGCTATCTGTAAAGATGTGGATCAATATCGCTTGAATCAGAAGAAGCCTCGTTCATCTTCTTCAATTTCATCACCATCCGTGTAGACATGGATTTGCAGTCCATCACCCTGAATATATCCACTGTATATTTTCCTTAACTTGGGAAAATATCATCAGTCCTCTGCCATACTTCTAGTCCAAGAAGTAGTGCATCATACCAAGGTCCTTCATCTCAAATTCAAAAGCTAATGCACACTTGCATTCATCAATAAGGATTTCTGAACCGGTGAGGAATAAGTCATCACATATAGGACCAAAATTAGGCACTCGTCGTCAACAATGTGATAGGATAGGTTGGGATCAACAACACTCTTGTTGAAGCCCAAACTAATCAAGTATCCATCAATATTTTCATACCAAGCACGAGGTGCCTGCTTTAGTCCATACAAGGCTTTCTTCAACCTGCATACATGGGACTCCTTCTCACGTGTCACTAATCCATTTGGTTGCTTGATGTAAACTTCTTCCTCAATCTCACCATTGAGAAAGGTTGTCTTTACATCCATCTGATGTAGTCTCCAACCCATGGAAGTTACAAGAGAAATAATCGTACGGATGGAATTGTATTTGGGCAACAGGAGAAAATGTCTCCTCATAATCTATTCCCTCCACCTAAGAGAATCTTATAGCCACAAATCTCGTTTTGTACTTCTCGACACTTCCATTAGTTGCATGTTTGATATTATAGATCCACTTGGAAGTCACCACAGACTTCCCTTTCGGTATCGGAATAATATCTCACACATCATTCTTCATGATGGAATAATACTCTTCGGTCATGGAATCTTGCCAATATTGTTGGCCTACTACTTCTCCATGAAAATAAGGCTCAGTATCAATGATGTGGCTCATATCTTAAACATAGCTCGAAAATATATGTGGTCTCTTTCTCTCTCGGAATGTATCACGAGGAGTTGCATGTCTCTCTGCCTCCAACATATTCTGTCAAGCCCATGCAGGCCTTTCCTAGCCTACTGCAATGTTTTTGGGAATCATCAACTGGAGCTACATGATCAACTAGATCAACTGGATTAGTAAATATCTCCCTCTAAACTATTGAAGGGGGGGAAGGTATTGTCTCTTCTTTCTTCTCAAATATTTTGACTCCCTCTGAGTCAAGTGACTCCCTATGAATTCTGAAGGATGGACATCTTCCTTTTTCGGTGTTTCTAACCTGGATACATCCCATGTCTTCTTAGGTCCTCTACTTCCTCTACAGTACTTTTCTATCCTCCTGTACTAGGATAATAACCAATATGACTTCTCGTAGGGATAACAATCAAAATGGCCTCTTGTACTAGGATAATARCCAACCAAGAAGAATTGGACTCCCATACCAGGGATCATGGCCCTTCAATAATGAAATAAGAAATATGCCCTCATGTGCTAGGATAACAACCAAKATGACCTCCCATAGGGATAACAACCAAAATGGCCTCCTGTACTAGGATAACAACCAACCAAAAAATGGACTCTCATACCAGGGATAATGGTCCAAGTCCTGAGGGATCCCGAACTAGGGATAATACCCTTTATTATYAAAAACAAGCTACTACAGAGTAATGATTAAATCAATTAAGGAAAGTAGTAAAAGACTTACCTTAGTCTGCAATCATGCTCAATCTTGCTTTTGGTCTTCCCGAGAAGACTGAGGTAGAGAAGAACTCCTCATTGTTCTTTGCTTGCATTCCTTGACTTCTTTTGAGGTAGTTAAAGTTGCTTTCCTCTCTTATCGCATAGTGACAAGAGCTTGAAACCTTGCACATCGCTAGTTGCAAGTCTAGTCTCCTCACTAGAGCTTGAATAATATGCATGTATAACACACACTCAAAAGTCACCTCAAGGATCACTCTTGAACCAAATTTCAAAAATTTACTTCAAAACTTCTTCAAGCTCAGATTTAGAAATTTTTTAGTATACTTCCTGTAGAAAACATTAAATTTGTACCCAAGGTAAATCTCAAGCTCGATCCTCAATATTCAATTGAAATATGTCTGCAATTTGCTTCAAAAGAGGGACCTCAACCCTAGTCTAGAACTTGCCAAGGTTACTCCTAGAAAACTACCTTATCACTCTTTCAAAAACACCCATAGAAAAGGTCTGGAAAATTGCACCTTCAATAGGCTTGGACAACCCTCAAGCTAGCTATGAACTTGGCTATTAAACAACCCTTCACATGCCTCAGATCTTGCATGAGGTTTCCTCAGATTTCTTGTTGTCATAGCCTTAATTCTTCCATAGAATAGGCTTCAGAACATACCTTGAAACTTGGCCTAAAATACTTCTGCAAACATGGCTTCAGGTTGCCTCAAAAAACTCTTATTTGTTGCCTTAGATAACACTTATTCACTGCCTCAAAAAAATCTTATTCTCTACCTCAGATAATACTTATACTTCTCAGAAAGTATCACAAACCCAGATATGAAGTTTTCTTAACTATCTTCTGAAACTCGCACCAAAAACAAACCTCAAACTTGTACTAAATCAGACCTTAACTCACCTCAAAAATTCACCTTAAAACAACACTCAAACTCTGCAGTTTTAGGGATGCTATTACGACTCTTTTTCGGTATCCCTAGAGGGGCCTCTCTAGCTGGTAACCACTTTAAACAATGCTCGGCCCGGGATAATATGCTTGCAACCAACCTTTAAACTTCACCACAGAAATAAAGTAAATGTCTGGCCCTTCTCTTTACATCAGTGACAGGGGCTATAGTAGCCTCAACCTTCCACAACCTTCCTTTATCTGACTGTGCATTGGTCTTCTTCAGGAAACTGCTCTGATTCCATGTTAAATTTATCTCAATGTTGGGCTCAAGCAAATAATTTAATTTATGTTTAACATTACTTGAACCATAAACAATGACTGTAGAAACAATACAATAGCTACATTAAACCAAGATCACAAGAAGAATAATAATCCACAAGAATACAAGAAGTATCTTGGGAAAACCCTTCTCAACCAAGGGAAAAACCCAACAATCCCATTACTATATTTCCAAGAGAAGATCCTCCATCCACCACCAAACCCTATCACACAAGAGGGTGTTTCTATAACTGAGAAAGTTGGTGCCTAGGAAAGTGTGGCCTAAGTTCAGACCTCAACTTCTAAAATTATGACATGACAAGCGAGAGTGAGATCCACAATGGGGATCTACTTCTATTTAGACAGGAGTTGACGCAACAATAGGTGTGTCTATTGGCACAATAGGGCTGACCTCTTCAACTGAATAATATAATTAATAATTACACAATATTAATTATCTTTCACATGGTGGGGCCGACTTGTACCCTTCACAACATAATTAGGGTTACAAAAAATCTTACTCTCAAACAATACAAAAAGGGATCCACACATCCTCTAGTGCTCAGCCACTAGGGACACGTCCACCTGTGCTCACCCATAGGGATGTCACACTCAACTGAGTCCACGGGAGTACCATATGGAGAACCATCTTAGGCCGACTCAACTAAGTCCATAGGAGTACAAGGCAAGAGACCATCTCAAGCCGACTCAACTCATTCCAGAGGAGTACAAGGCAAGAGACCATCTCAAGTCATCTCAACTTAATCCAGAGGAGTAGACAAGAGACCACACATCATCACAACTCAGTCCAGAGTCTGACATAGACCCATCACATGGGCTCACCCAACACATGGGCTCTCTCACAAATGTCTCAACTCAGTCCAGAGGAGAACGATATCTAGGATGACTCATTAAGTTGCAATCATCAACAACATCAACCTCGATCATTCAAGACCCTTCTTCTTATAGGAGAATGAAGTACAAACCTTTTTGGGATACATGTAACAACCATTCCCAAAAGATAGGACAATATGAAGAATATATATGGAAAGTGTTAAGTATGAAAAGGAACATGTACATTACCGCTATCAAGGCTTCCTAGTAGTACCCATTTTGTTGGAGAGTAACAACACTTGACTAGGACACATATGATGGCCACCAAGGTGAAACAAGGAAAAAACATAACTTCCAATCATAATGATTAATTATATAACTTTGACCCATGATCCTTACTTAAATTCCCAATGCATTAATATAACACTTTGTATGAAACAATGGATAATGCACCTCATGTGCATTGGACCACCATCATCGGATGACCTTGATAATCAATTGAATGAGCTAAATAGTGATGAGGGAGAGGCACATGAGGGGATACTATATGAGGAGAATGTTGCTCATCATCTCTGGGAACAACTTTCTACAATGTGGATCATGAAGAATGATCTTCTCTAGTTACCCCTATGTGAGAGGGGGTAACATCTAGTTCCACATGGGGACATGTACTCACCATAGAGCACATGATAACCTCAACATATCTGGTATTCCAAGACCTACAATCCTACTGTATCACCTTAAAATTTTCATGCTACATTCTTACATAAAATCATTAGTAACAAAGGTCAAGGGGACGTGATCCACCCTGGTATATGAAAGGTAATACAAATAAGTTAGAGAAAAATATGTTCATTTCCACACACACACACACACACATATATATATAAGCAAGATAAGTTATCATGAATGCATAAAATCAATAAATGAGCAACATCAATAAAAGAGAGTATAATCAAGATGCAAACACACAAAATGAACTAACACTATGAAGGGATCTAGTAATAGGTAATGGAAATTTCCTTCTTTCCCTCAGGTATGGTCAAATAAAAGGAACCAATTCCAAACTTCTTCTCAATATTGTAAGGGCCATGCCACAAAGTATCAAACTTCTTATCCATATTTGGCCTCCCTTTCCTCTTTTCCCACATAAGTACTAAGCCTTCTCTTTCAAAATATTTAATCCTTGCTTGAAGGTCAATTACTCCTTCACCATCTTGATTTGTCTTTTCTTGATTTAAAGTAGGGGGATGGGACTTGATCAAGGTAATTCTCTTTCGATCATATTCACACAAATGTAAGGCTCCTTCATTACCTTTATTTAATACATTAATAGACCCCATATATCCTTCACCATCTTGATTTGTCTTTTCTTGATTTAAAGTAGGGGGATGGGACTTGATCAAGGTAATTCTCTTTCGATCATATTCACACAAATGTAAGGCTCCTTCATTACCTTTATTTAATACATTAATAGACCCCATATATTTATTATTTTACTTCATAAGTTGTTTTCTATAATCTATTCCTTTTGGTAATGCCATCAATATCATCATGTGAAAAAGGACATGTAAGCGCCGTCATTTTTTCAGTTAGAGTCAGTCTTATATGAGTCATGGTCCGTGTGTCAAAGCATGTGAGGTCAAGTACCAAACAACGAATGGGTCGAAGTCAGCAAGTGGATGATTTGGCCCTTGGATCCGGGAAGGGACGTCATAATAAAACGTGTGTAAATGATAAAGGTCTTTTCCCAAAAGGTCAGGTCCTGTCAGAAGAGGAGATTTTACGTGCCAAAGGTAGAAGAAAGTTGTTATAATAAGGGTCACATCGGCATATATAAAGACCATCATCACCTCATTATGAAGTCAGAAAGGATAAGAAATCACGACGCTCATATCACATATACTCTGCATCTCTTATCATATGTACTTTACACACTCCAAAGTGTACCCGTCATGCGAATTTGCTGCACAAATCTTTAGCCTTCTTAAAAACTTCTCATCACCATGGATTCAGTGTCCCCTATCATGATTCCATCCCTCACCCATTCAGTTATAAATTCTAGTTGCTCTGCATGTATTCTATTTACCAGCCGAGTTTATGCATCGTCTGTAACTTTTTTTGCAAGCCCTCAGTTTCTCACTACGGGAAAACTGATTTCCATCAGCTATGTCGCAAACCAGGTCAGTCAATATTGTCACATTTTTTCTGTCTTAAATCATGGTTTGGATTCGGTCGAAATTGGTCATAAGTTAGTCTATTAGACAACAAGTCCTCTCATGGTCATCCCCTCATCCTGAGAGTTCTTTTCACACCCAAATTTTCTTTCGCGCTCCCCTACTGCGACGAGCCTGTCATCGTCATTTTCACAGGATCGACCCGTTCCTACATCGAGAGTCTTTGTGGAACCTAGGGGCTTCGCAATGAATTCCCAAAGTCATTCTCGCTTATCACGCAAAGTCCGTTGTCATCCCTCCGACTAGTCTGGGCTAAGAATATCATTATCTATTTTGCATGCAAACGGGGTGTCATCTTCACTACCGCGTACACAGAAGAAACACACATCTCATCATGATGACATCCCAAAGCATAAGGTAGGGGTCGCGGAGTGGCAGAACTGCGAGGTCTGAGCCTCAAGACTTGGCATTGATAAATGAAGATACGAATGTCAGATCATCTTTCGAATAGGTCGGATGCATGCTCTATTGCAACAAAATCCAAGGATACAATGTTAAACTAGTGGAACTGTTCATGCTCAAATTTAACAAGTTCCGCGCAGTTATTGCAAGAATCACATTTTGGGTGATGGAGGAAAATTTTTCATCCGCAATGGAGATCCCTCTACGTGGTGAAAGGTGTTCTAATGGAATGCCTTTGGATGTGTTGTGATATGAAGAATTAATCAAACCAAACTGCCTAAACGGGAAAATCGAAATGGGTGTTCCAAGTCGGTATCTACGGAAGCCTTTCAAGAAACTCTTGAAGGTGATTAGAAAGTATTTCACCCGTGAAAGAAGGTTTGACAGAATACACCCGCATCACATCATATTGTTGATTCATTTCACAAGAAATAGGTCACTAAACCTACCTTTCTTCTTGCACCAAAGTCTAGGAGGAATGGCAGACAACGTCCAAGTCGAAGCAGACCAAACAAGGAAGAACTTATCCCATATCTCACTAATCAAATTGTTGATATTGGAGGAATTAGGGTGACTGGGAAAGAGCTGGGATTCATTTCTTCTTTCAGCCAACATCCCTAGGGACCCCAAAGGAGATCCCCCTCTACCCAAGGGAAAATCAACATATCATAACACAGAGGCAGAAATAGAAAGAGCTGCAGAAAAAGGAAAGACAGTGGAAGCCTTGTCCCCCCCAATAGCCGATACCTCAGAAAAGAGGCAAGCCAAGGAAGAATAGAGAGACCGGGAAGGCCCAACCTCCGAGTGAGCCACGTGCCAAATCGGTCGCTGAGGAGTTACTCATACGCATTGTTCGACTGGAACCTGTCGAAGGTTCAAGCTGAGAAACCTGCGATAGACGGAGAAGGTCGGACATTGAAGACATGGATATTTGTGATTCGTCGCAACAACTAAAGCAAGCGCAACTCACTATTGTTGATTTGTACCAGGAGAACAGGGAGTTGAGAAAGAAGTTAGTAGAGAGGACCGTCGAGACACCAGCATCATAGAGCCGAGAAGGGAATGCAAATTGGCTCAAGAGGCAGCTTAGAGAAGCACAAGACATGATTATCTAGCAGCGCAAAACACAGAGAATGTCAGAGGATAAAATCATGGAGCATTTCAAAGAATGTGGACCGGCCATAGAAAAAGTTCGCACAGCTCTAGTCGGTGCTCAAGTGAAGCTGAAGGTGAACGGGGTCTTGCGAAAACAGCTAAAGAATATGAAAATGCACAACTGGTCCCTCATAAAAATGATTAGAGATCATGACTATAGATAAGGATAGAAATGTAACTGATCATATCCTATTTTTTTATTTTTGGACATGGCACGAGATTCCTTTCTCCCCGTGTCATGTTTCCTGCTGAGAAGTAAGGACTCTGACGTGTACCCGCACGACGGATATATGTCACACAGATGTTGAAAACCCACCTGTCATGAAGGACAAGTGTAGGCTGAACACACAACAATTTTGAACAAATGTTTTGTTCCCTAACCGTCGTTGCCATCTTGGAAACACAAGTGACAGTCCACGGTTACCCGCCACATGCACGCCACAACCAATGATCGTGCAACATTAATCAAAGTCATTACACTAGGTGGCAGGAGTCTGACAAGTGGTCGATCATCCAGATGACCTTTCAAAGGAGAGGCACTGACACATCACTTATTAACAATGAAATATTGTTGATGATCGAACCATCATGGCAAAGACGTTGGTTATTTCATGATTGGGTATAGTCAAGTTTCTATTATTAGTAAGTGCCACCCAAAGGATCATCAGACAGAGAATAATCAGAGACTAATTTCTAGGAGTAGTAGTTGGGGGGCATGGCAGCCCAAGTGACACACCCTTTTTCTATATATTGTATCTTTTTAATGTAAGCCAGGTTGGTTGGAAAAGTAATGTAGACAGTGACTGTAGAATGTAAATTTCGAACCCGATTGAAGTTTAATGAAAAGGTCTTGAGAATTTGATGAAAAGATTCTAATGGTAGTGGTTTGTTGCATTGTGAATCCTCTTATGTATGTGCTTCTTGTGTTCTATATATCCATGTCTGTATTCTGTTTAAATCAGAACGTTTTATAAGTCTATAATTCATCGCACAGTGCTCTAGATTTCACCATTTAGACGATTGTGTTCTCTTCTAAGTAATTAAGAATTCATCTCTAATGGTGCTCTGAGTTACTTTATGTATTTTTCTCTCGCCACACACAACGCCTTCGAACTAAAACACCATTTCCTACTTAGCCTTTATCCTCTCAAGTTTTAGTCACCAAGTCATTTATTCCTCTCGGTTTTTTTGGAATTTGACTCCATGGCCCAAGGTTTTGCATTCTCTTGCCAATAGAACCATAAATACTGCACGAACGTGTTAAATCTAGCCGAAAATTCAAAGCCATAATCTGTATAGAGACAAAGTCTCAGAGAGAGCCCTCGCTGGGTTGGAAAGGCTAGTTTCTGGCCTTAAAGTTGGTTTGTAGGTTACCTCTGTCATTCATTTTCTTAGCCAAACGAATTCACGGAGTGCTAACAATTTGGTGTCGTTACCGGGGAAGAAATTGAATAAAATTTTCGGTGGGAGAATGACTAAAGTTATAAGTTCTGATCCCTAAGGGTGACAGTGGGACAAACATCTATATTGGTTGAAACATTTACCCGGGCGAATCCAGTGAATGAGACCAGTATCATAGAGTAGTATGACTCAGAAATCCTAGCTCCAAAGATAGTTTATACCAGAGCCAATCCTGATCCGGTCCCTGTAGCACTTGTATATGATCTCAAGAAAATTCTGCACAGGGCGAAGGAACAGGTGCCAGACCCATTCTATTACCTGGACAAAAACCTATCCTTACCCAAAGACGGTTTACAAATCATTGACAACCTTTATTTCGACACACTGTTCGAACAGACCCTGTTCAGGTCTAAATCAGAAAGCATCTTGGATGAGATAGTCTTCGATGAGAAGAGGTTTCAATCTTTGATACCCAACAAAATCCTGCAAGTTGTTGCAATCCCTGCTCAGAACATTCTGCCAGTTCTAAACCCTCCTAGAGAAATGGATGCCAGATTCGCCCCTCTTTCCCTGCCAACCCAACTACATGATTTTCCCCAGAACTATAATCAGAGGATCAAGCTATATGATGTCGAGGGAAACACTTCTGCCCAAAAACACTTGGATTGGTTCAATGATTTTGTTGATCTATAAGAGGTTGATCATGAGGATGCAAAGATGATATTTTTCATGCAGAGTCTTTCAAGGGAGGTTAGGAAGTGGTTTAAGGCCCTTAGAGTAGCAAGCATCCCCAACTTCGCAACATTTGAAACATCGTTCCTTGCCAGATGGGGAGACAAAAAGAATCTTTTGCAACTACTAATGTAGTATAACAATATGAAGAGAGCACCAGAGGAGATGGTGCAAGAGTTCTCGGCCTGATTCATGAAGGTCTACAACTCAATCCTTGTAGAAGTTCAGCCGCCTCCCAGAGCTACGTAACTTCGATACGTTGACTCCTTTGACAATGATTTCGCCTTGCTGCTGAGGGAAATAAGATCTGCTACTTTAGGCGCTATGATGAGCAATGCAATCAAAGTTGAAATAAATCTGATGGCGTCGGGAAATATCAAACAAAACTTCACCAGAAACGGAAAAAAACCCCAAGGAGATGCACAACCCTCGACTTCTCAATCGTCGGATAAAAAGTTTGACTTAATGATGAATACTATGGAGAATTTGATGGAAAGGATGTCCATGGAGAATAAACCCACCACCCAAGAGCAAAACGATTTCCAACCCAGAAATCAAAACTTTATAAGGAGTCTGGTCCCGTAGATTAGGCAGAGGGAGCATAGAGACCAATGTGATCAACAAATAAGGCCTCTGTTCCAAAAAAATTATGTGAATGAAGATTTTGATCAGATGATCCAAGATCAGATACATGATGCATTGCTGCGACGACACAGATACACACATGTTCTTGACGAAGGGAGAACACGATCAATTCATGGACGTGAATGATGGTATTATAATGGAGACTGAGGACACACTGTCTTCATAAACGGAGGAATTCAAGAAAGGATATCACAATTCCATCATAAAGTTTCAAAAATAATACAACCTTAGGAGCAGAAAGGCATCTGCAGATCCTCAACAGACAAACCCCACAAAAGAAACTCAAGTGAACACTCATTCCACAAGCCAACCAAAGAAAGACAATTCGGCAAAGGATGCGATGGAGAAAGGAAAGTCAAAGGAGGAGGCTTTAAAGAAAGCGTTGGAGGCGAGTTGGGAGACGGGCATCAAAGAGGTAGATAAATCTCCCCACCCCACCACCCCCCCTTTAATTTTGAGAATGAAATGGCCAAAATCAAAATCTTTGTCCCTTTCAACGATCTCATCATGAAAGGAGAGTATCAAGATCAGATCATTAAAATGTTGAAGATGGAAGAGGCTCTTGATACCTTGAACATCCAGGATAACCACCCTACCAATTTATTTGGTCCGCGCATAGAAGAAATGAGCAATACTGAGGACGTTCCCCCTTTCTATGTTAGCCTCAAAATCCATGACATAACTTTGCATAATGCCATGCTAGATTCGGGTGCATCGCACAATCTCATGCCAAAAGTGGTCATGGACGAGTTAGGTTTGGACGTCACCAGGCCCTATAAGGATCTTTTCACCTTCGACTCGAGGAAAGTGAAATGTTTGGCTCTGGTAAAATATTTGGTCATGTCGTTGTCCCAAATTTCGTCTAAGAATTTGGTTATGGACGTGGTTGTGACCGACATCCCCCCTAAATTCGACATGTTATTATCTAGGTCGTGGGCCACGAAATTGAAGGGAACCCTGCATATGGATATGTCGTATGACACTATCCCTATATTCTGCCAAGAAAGAAGGTTGTACAGAGAGGTGCTACTCAAGTACATGGTGAGTAGAAAGACCCAGCCAAAGAACCATCCTATCTACTCTATCGACACCGAGATTGGCTCCTCTATATTTTACAATGACTTGAGTTTTGAAGGGGAGGAGCCGACAACTATCATGAATGTCGAAGACAAGGTTGTGCATCGAGCATAGGAGTGTGCAGACCCAAGAAACCACGCAGAGAATGAAATGTAGAACATGAGCTTCGACAGAGCCATCGGCAAGGAAGGAGCAGGGGACGACGTATGGATAAATCCTCCCAAGGTGGGCTCTAAACTCTACTCTTACAAATTCGCCTTTGATTGTACAAATAACATGGCTGAGTATGAGGCATTGATTTTGGGTCTGATAAATTTGAAAGAGTTGGGTGCCAAGAGGATAGCGGTGCATGGAGACTCTGAGCTAGTCATAAATCAAGTGAAAGGTATATACTATTCCAAGCACCCCAGACTAAGAGAATATATGAATCTAGTGCTAGACCTCCTCGAAGAGTTCTCAGAGTATAATTTGTCAGTGATCCCAAGGGGGCAGAATCAAATTGTAGATTCCCTGGCCACCTCGGCTTCAATGTTTAAAATTCAAATTTTCCCCAACAAAAAGTATGAAATCGAAGTCAAACACAGGTCGGTGGTACCCGATAATATCAGGTATCGGTAGGTGTTTGAAGATGACAAGAAAGTGGAAATATTCCTCCAAATGAGCGATGAGTTCACTAATGTAAACATCGATGATGAGTGTTGTTGAGAAGAAGATGAAAACATAGTTACGCATGGTGACGATGACACCTTTCAGAACCAGATAGTTGGAAGAGACATAGTGCAGCTAAAAAATAATATCATCCCCAAGGGATTGGTTCCGTTGGAAAAGTTGTTTGATGAAAACGATGTAACCAGAAATCCCAGGATCACTACGAATGATGAGGATGTTGAGGATTGCAACATCGGGACCTAGGAGAATCCAAGGATAATCAAATTGTCAAATACACTCAGTCAGTAGATCAAGCAAAGATACATCAAGCTCATGAAAGACTTTCCTGAATTTTTTGCCTAGAGTTACGAGGAATTGAAAGTCTATGACACTAGAGTGATTCAACACGCCATTCCACTCAAAGAATATTAAAAACCTTTCAAGAAAAATCTAAGACAGATCAATCCCTTGTTAATGACACTAATTGAAAAAGAGGTAAAGAAACTATTTGAAGCCAAAAATATTGTTTCTTTAATATTTTCAAAATGGGTTGCCAACCTTGTGCCTGTAAGGAAGAAGAACGGAGAAATAAGGTTATGCCTGATTTTCGAAACTTGAACATAGTATCCCTCAAGGACAACTACCCACTTCCTAAGATGGACTACATCCTACAGAAGGTAGTTGGATCCCACAAGATGTTCATGCTAGACTATTTTTCGGGTTACAACCAGATCATGGTACACCCGGATGACTAGGAAAAGACAACCTTCACGACACCATGAATGATGGAGATACTTACATAGGGCTATGGATATAGCATTTGATGAGGAAAATGAAAAATTTATCGTGATCTATCTGGACGAAAACAAAATGTTTTTTGACTCCGATGAACAACATCTAGAGCATCTGAAGAAGGTCTTTCAGAAATGCAGAAAGTTCGGCATATCATTGAATCCGAAAAAAGTCACATTTTAGAATGCAAGAAGGGAAATTGTTGGGGCACATCATCTCAAAGGAAGGCATAAATATAGACCCCAACAGGGTGGAAGGAATTTTTAAGATAAACACTCCTCAGAGTAAGAGAGAGGTACAGTCTTTCTTGGGAAAGGTGAATTTCTTGAGAAGGTTCATTCCGAATCTAGTTGAAATTATAAAGAACATCACAAGCATGCTCAGAAAGGGTAATGAGATAAAATGGAGCCCCGAAGCCAGGAAATTGTTTGAAGACATCAATTTAGCACTGACCAAAGCCCCCATATTGTCCAGCCCCGATTTCACAAAAGATTCTATCTTATTCTCCTTTGCCTCGGAGTGCACCATCGTTGACGTACTATTACAGAAGGACGACCAGAATTTTGAAAAGCCTATAGCCTACTTCAGCAAGATGCTAAGAGACTCCCCAATGAGGTATGATATCATGGAAAAACAAGCATACACCTTGGTGAAATCCCTCAAGGAGTTCAAGAATTATATACTACATTCCTGTGTCATTGCTTACGTGCCCAACAATTCCGTCAAAGACATCCTAACTCAGCCTAACCCTGAGGGGAGAAGAGGTAAATGGATCACAGTCATGATGCAATACGACCTCAAAATCAATCCCACAAAGCTTATTAATGGCCAGGGGCTCGCAAAATTGATGGCCCAGTCGAACTGTGATTTTTTGGGAATAAACTTCATTGTTGATCTGTCAGAGAACCCTCAAGAAGAAGTAGCCCCGCAGGTGTCTCAGAAATTCATCGATTCACCTTGGTACACTAACATAATTTATGTGTTGAGAAATTTGCAAGCCCCTCCAGGGTTAAGAAAAACCAAGGCTAGGTTTTTAAAGATGAAGGATGCCAAGTTTTGGATCTTAGATAACTCTCTGTATTGGAAAGATTCGGGAGGGATCTTGCTAAGTTTCTTACTGGAAGATGACGCAGAACAACCTATTAGGGAATTCCACAAAGGCGACTGCGGGGGGTAATCACTATTGGAAAACCACTGTGCATAAAATCTTGAGGGAAGGTTATTATTGGCCCAACATTTTCATATATGTATACAAGGAAGTTTCCAGTTGCCATGAGTGCCAGATATTTGATGGGAGGAGAAAACGACAACCCCTGTCATTGAAACCTATCTATGTCGAAGTACCGTTCATGCAATGGGGCCTGGACTTTATAGGATATATCCATCCTCCATCCTAGGCATAACATATATGGATACTTACGACTACAGATTAATTCACCAAATGGATCGAAGCAGTCCCCACGAGGGAGGCTACCGACATGGTCATCATTTAGTTTCTGGAGACCAACATCTTGTCTAGGTTCGTGTGCCCTATCAAGATCATCATAGATAACACAACAACATTTAAGTCCAAGAAGATGGAGAAGTTTTGTAACGATTACAATATAACCCTGGGAAATTCTATGGCTTATTACCCATAGGGTAATGGATTGGCATAATCATCTAACAAAAAATTAACTAGGATTATTAAAAGGCTCCTACAGGACAACAAGAAGGCCTGGCACAAGAATCTTATCTATGCACTATGGGATGACAAAATCACTACCAAAAATTCCATCTCTACGTCACCATTCCAAATTGTATATGGCATGGACGTAGTTTTCCCTACCTGACTGGGATTGCCCATTAGGAATTTGTTGCAAGAGAAAGAGGTCGAGCCAAACAACGCTCAGAGGAGGATAAATCAGTTAATTCACGCGCAACAGATGAGAGAGTAGGTTTTCAACTGATCACAACTTCACCAAGACAGGATGAAGAAAATTTTCGACAAGCACTCTAAGCAGGAGGATTTCAAGGTGAATGATCTGGTGCTGAAGTGGGATGCGAGGAACAAAGACAAAGGGAAGCATGGAAAATTTGACCATCTTTGGATGGGACCATTTAGAATCGTCATGTACCATGGGAACTATGCATATCTACTACAAGAGCTTAATGGAGAACTCACTGGTGGAGGGCCTGTAAATGGCAGATTCCTCAAACACTATCTGGTTTAGTAAGATTTGTTTAGGTTTTCATGTCATTGTAAATAACCATTTTTACGTTTTCAAAGAAGGTGTTTCGAGTCAATATGTCAGCAGGAAATTGAAGCCTAGAGTAAAGGCCCTAAGTTTATGATGAGTCTGATCATAACTATGTCAAGAAGGTCTAGGATGAGTCTTTTCCGTTGTCTTAGAGTATGAAAATCAAATAAATCTCAATGGTCAGGCATCTGGTCTGTTGTTCTTTGCCACCTCACTGGGAGGATAGCATCCCCGTTGGAGCCAGTTGTTAGCACCGTCATTTTTTTAGTTAGAGTCAGTCTTAGATGAGTCATGGTCTGTGTGTCAAAGCGTGTGAGGTCAAGTACTAAAAAATGAATGGGTCAAAGTCAGCAAGTGGCCAATTTGGCCCTTGGAGCTGGGAAGGGACATCAGAATCAAACGTGTGTAAATGATAAAGGTCTTTTCCCAAAAGGTCGGGTCCTATCAGAAGAGGAGATTTTACGTGCCAAAGGTCGAAGCAAGTTGTTATAATAAGGGTCACGTAGACATATATAATGACCATCACCACCTCATTATGAAGTCAGAAAAGATAAGAAATCACGACACTCATATCACATATACTCTGTAGCTCTTATCATTTGTATTTTACACACTCTGAAGTGTACCCGTCGCGTGAATGTGTTGTGCAAATATTCAGCCTGCTTAAAAACTTCTCGTCACCATGGATTCAGTGTCCCCTGTCATGATTCCATCCCTCACCTGTTCAGTTATAAATTCTAGTCTCTCTGCATGTATTCTATTTACCAACCGATTTTATGCGTCGTCTGTAACTTTTTCTACAAGCCCTGGGTTTCTCACTGCAGGAAAACCAATTTCCATCAACTATGTTGCAAACTGGGTCAGTCAATATTGTCGTGTTTTTTCCGTCTTAAATCATGGTTTGGAGCTGGTCGAAATTGGTCACAAGTTAGTCTGTCAGATGACAAGTCCTCGCACGATCATCCCCTCATCCTGAGAGTTCTTGTCATGCCCAAATTCTCTTTCATGCTCCCCTACCGCGACAAGCATGTCATCGTCATTGTCACAACATCAACTCGTTCCTGCACAGAGAGTCTTCGTGACACCTAGGGGCCACGCAGTGAATTCCCAAAGTCATTCTCACTTATCGCGCAAATTTTTTCTACCGCCCCTCTGACCAACCTGGGATAATAATATCATTATCCATTTGCTGAGCGAAGGGGGTGTCATCTTCACTACCGCGTGCACAGAACAAACATGAATCTCATCATGAAGACATCCCAAAGCATAAGGAAGGGGGCTCAGAGTGGTAGAACTGCGAGGTCTGAGCCTCAAGACTTGGCATTGATAAACGAAGATCCGAATGTCAAAGAATCTTTCGAACAGGTTGGATGCATGCTCTATTGCAAGAAAAACCAAGGATAGAATGTTAAACTAGCAAAACAATTCTCACTCAAATTTAACGGGTTCCACGCTGTTATTGCAGGAATCACATTCCGAGTGACGAAGGAAACTCTGTTAGCTGCAACGGAGACCCCTCCACGTAGTTAAAGGTGGTCTAAGGGCATGCCTTTGGACGTGTTGTGCTATGAAGAACTCATCAAACCAAACTTCCTAAATGCGAAAATTGAAACAGGTGTTCCAAGTCGGTATCTATGGGAGTCTTTCCATAAAATCTTGAAGGTGATTAGAAAGTATTTCACCTATGAAAGAAGGTCTGACATAATACACCCACATCACATCAGATTGTTGATGCATTTCACAGGAAATAGGCCATTGAACCTGCCTTTCTTCTTGCACCAAAGTCTAGGAGGAATGGCAGACAGCGTCCAAGCCGAAGCCGACCAACCAAGGAAGAACTTATCCCATATCTCACTAATCAAATTGTTGATAGTCAAGGAATTAAGGAAACTAGGCAAGAGATGGGATTCATCTCTGCTTTCATCCAACATCCCCAAGGACACCAAAGGAGATCCCTCTCTACCCACGGGAAAAACAACATCTCATAGCGCGAAGGCGAAAGTAGAAAGGGCTGCAGAAAAAAGAAAGACAGTGGAAGCCTTGTCCCTGCAACAACCGATACCCTGGAAAAGAGGCAGGCCAAGGAAGAATAGAGAGACCGAGAAGGTCCAAGCTCTGAGAGAGACACACGCCAAATCGGTCACTGAGAAGTTACTCATGTGTGTTGTTTGGCTTGAACCTGCCGAAGGTTCAAGCCGAGAAACCTGTGACAGACAGAGAAGGATGGACACTGGAGACATGGATATTCGTGAGTCATTGCAACAACTAAAACAAGCGCAAATTTCTATTGTTGACCTGTACCAAGAGAGAAGGGAGTTGAGAAAGCAGTTAGCGGAAAGGACCGTCAAGACACCAACATCACAGAGCCAAGAAGGGAATGTGAATTGGATCAAGAAGCAACTCAGAGAAGCTCAAGACATGATTATCTAGCTGCGTGAAACACAAAGAATGTCAGAGGCTAAAATCCTGGAGCATTTCAAAGAATGTGGACCAGCCATAGAAAATGTTCACACAACTCTAGTCGGTGCTCAAGTGAAGCTGAAGGTGAACAGGGTCTTGAGAAAACATGTAAAGAAACTGAAAAGGAGAAATTGGTCCCTCAGAAAACACTTAGAGATCATGACTGCAGATAAGGCCATAAATGTAATTGATCTGATCACGTTTTTGTCTTTTTGGATGTGGTGCAAGATTCCTTTCTCCCTGTGTCCTGTTTCCTGTCGGGAAGTGAGGACTCTAACGTGTACCCGCGTGACAGATATACGTCGCGTAGATGTTAAAAACCCACCTATCATGAAGGAAAAGTGTAGGATGAACACACAACAATTTTGAAGAAATGTATTGTCCCCTGACCATCGTTGCCATCTTGGAAACACAAGTGACAGTCCATGGTTACCTTCCACATGCACGCCACAACCAATAATCACGCGACATCGATCAAATCCGTTACAATGGGTGGTAGGAGTCTGACAAGCACTCGATCATCCAGATGAACTTTCAAAGGAGAGGCACCGGAAGATCACTTCTTAACGATGAAATCTTGTTGATGACCAAACCATCATGGCAAAGACGTCGATTATTTCATGATTGGGTACAGTCAAGTTTCTATTCTTAGTAAGTGCCACCCGAAGGATCATCCGACAGAGAATAATTAGAGCCTAATTTCTAGGAGTAGTAGTTTGGGGGTATGGCAACCCAAGCGGCACACCCTTTTTTTATATATTGCATCTTTTCAATGTAAACCAAGTTGGTTGGCAAAGTAATGTAGACAGTGACTATTGAATGTAACTTTCGAACTCGATTGAAGTTTAATGCAAAGGTCTTGAGACTTTGATGAAAATATTCTAATGGTAGTGGTTTGATGTATTGTGATCTCTCTTGTGTACATGCTTTGTGTGTTCTGTATATCCATGTCTGTATTCTATTTAAATCAAAATGTTTTATAAGTCTAGAATTCATCGCACGATGCTCTAGATTTCTCCATTTAGAAGACTGTGTTCTCTTCTAAGTAATTCGTAATTTATCTTCAATGGTGCTCTGAGTTACTTTATGTATTTTCTCTCACCACACACAACGACTTCGAACTGAAAGACCATTGCCTACTTAGCCTTTATCCTCTCAAGTTTTAGTCACTAAGTCATTTATTCCTCTCGTTTGCTGGAATTTGACTCCATGGACCAAGGTTTTGCATTCTCTTGCCAATAGAACCAGAAATACTGCACAAACGTGTTAAATCTAGCCGACAATTCAAATCTATAATCTATATAGAGACAAAGTCTCAAAGAGATCCCTCTTTGGGTCAGAAAGACTAGTTTCCAACCTTAAAGTTGGTATGTAGGTTACCTCTGTCATTCGTTTTCTCAGCCAAACAAATTGATGGAGTGCTAACAGGACATATGCCCATGTATGGAGAATAATTAATATTGGGAGGAGGAACGAATGATTCTTAACAAGTTTTATAAGACCTACCACTGCATGGTCTTCTCCATTTAATCTTGCACATATCTCTAGTTCCTCAAATTCATCCTCGCTCTGAGCATATCTACTATTAGGATCTTCTACATGGTTTCTAACCATAGGCTGGCTATACAGAGTGGCATAGATTCCAACTCCAATTGGGATGATTACATAGGATAAATCCATCTGGAGGCTACCACCCAAATTTGTAGCCCACTTCCTAGATAGTAGGCCTAAACATCATACACATCAATTACCACAACATCCATTGTAATAGAAATGTCAGGATAAGAAAAAAAGTAAACCTTCAAATCATCAATAAATCCACAAACTTTGATGGAGTTTGAATCAATTCCACACACATTCTTATAAGGTCCTGTGATTTTCAAACCCATCTGATCCATGAACATTAAATACATCACATTGGCAGAGGCCCCATAACCAAGTATACAATTATGAAGCAATACATTGTTTACTACCAAAGAAATGAAAAAAGGTGCATGCCCTCCATTCTTTTGATCATAATTAATATCTTGTAATACTACAAGAGGATCCTCAGACTCATCTTGGATACTTAGGAATTTTTTGACCTTATCCCTTAGAGAAGGAACCTTCATTATTTTAGTAAGATGGATGGGCACATTAATCTTTTCCAATACACTAGTCATATCGACAATCAAGTCTATATCGTTATTCTTAGGAAAAGTTGGTGGATGAGAAACATTAGTATCCAAAGGTAAAGGATATCTTATCCATTCCTGAGGAAGTTTGGGATCACTAGGAGAAGTTTTAGGTACCTTCTTCCTTCTAGCATATGTTACGTTTTATTGCACTAGTTGTAGGTTGGGAAAAACCTGACCCAACCACCAAAATGGCGAGAATTATGGAACACTACACCCGATGTCACCTCGATGTAGGTCCCACACTTCAAGGGTGACTAGGTCACTCTAGGGAGGTGATCTTGATGACCCTAGGGGGAAAAGGCATGTGAAAAATGGAAATAAAAGTAAGAGGTCCCTAAGGTCAAAGATCTAGATGGAAAATGGAAAGAAAAGACGAGTCTCAAGTAGTTTAAAGGTTTCCAAATACTTGGGTGAATTGCCAAGATATTGGTACCTTCCTGAGACACAAAAAACCACTTTTCAATGATGTATTTTAGTTAGATCAGCAAGTTAATCTTGTTGTCCCTAATTTGCAGAAATATATAACAATATATATTAGCAAGAAATAACTATTATAGCTGCTAGAAATATTGCTCAAAGTCAAAAGAAAAATGCTTGAAACAAAGTAGATAATCACTAGAGAATTTCACGATCTATAGTATGAGACTTTAGCAATGAATTATGTCTGTCATAATAGATGTATGCAAAGGTATTTTGCATCCTTATGTATGTAAAAAATTTGTTGTGACAACAGTGAATTTAGCCACTAAAACTTGCAAAGAAACCATTCAAAAATTGTATTAAAACAAGTAGAATAAATTGGTAAATTCTTAACAACTTTTGACGGTGAAAACACAAGTTATGAGTGACTTTAGGTTAGGGTTTCTACAGTGAAATTGCCAGCCTTATGGCTATAGAAAACCAAGAATTATTGAAGAAAACTTACTCAATCAAATCAACTCCTAGTTAGCTCAATAAGTGCGCCTAGGTTAGTAGAAGGTTGGGGCATATTTTTAGGCCTACTCTAGGGTTAGTTTAGGAGATAATTAGGGTTAGTAGGCTAGGGTTAAAGAAACCCTAATGGTCGTAGGTTAGTTTTAATACAAAATCAATAAATTGTGGTTGGAAGGGGATGCCTCAATGAGGAAAGATAGCTCAAGGCTAGGGGAACAAAACTCAATTGAGAGAAGACTGATACTTGAAACTTTCACTTTTTCCAATGCAACAATTTATATCTCCAATGCAAGATTAGTGTCTTTAGTTATGTGTTAATGGGGTGTTAAAGAAATATCTAGGAATACTAAACCATAGGGGGTGTAAATCCTGTTACTTCCCAAGGTAAGTAAAACCTAGATAGGGTTTGAAATTGAGGGGGTTAAATCCTCTTACTTCCTCAACAAAACCATTGAAAATAATTTTATAAGCTTGATGATTATGGTGGAAACTAGGATAGGGGTGTATATCCTTATACTCCCTATATAGTCTTAGCCAAAAACAACCTTAACTTGAATTACCGATGATAATAACAAATTAAAGAACCATACCAATCCAAGAAAAGTCTTTAACATGCCAATGTAAACCACCACAATAAGCTAGAAGTGACCTCCAAGAGATAATGCATCATCATCATAATCAACCATAACCAAAATACATTATTCCATAACACAAGAGGCAAAATACTCCAAGTGTAGTGAAAATTTCAGTCCAAGTACCTCTCACAAGAGGGAGAGTTATGTTAAAATGAGATCTTATGATCTCTTATTTATACAAAATGTCACTAAGATAGTTTGTCCACATAATATTAGGGTAAACCACAAGATTATGGGTCAACAACCCTAATATTGCCAACTTTTACAAAATAATATTAAACAATTCACTTAAAATTTTCTTTTACACATAAGAAAACCCAAACTTAGAAAGACGTCACCCCTTTAATGGATTTTTTGGCACTAGGAGGAAGTCATTGGTGAT
>JASDQU010737281.1:97501-120527 GCA_032191745.1 Picea mariana
ATTTTGAGAGTAAGGTGGCACCCTGAAAAATTAGTGGAGTCACCAGATAGTTTGCCTAAAACTATCAACGGATAAGGGAAAACACCCTAGTGGAGTCACCAAGTAAGCTTGTTAGATAAAAATCTAGAGGCAAGGCTTACCGAAAAGATTTGTCGTTTGAGGAGAATTGACTCAGTGTTCCCAGGCAACGACGCCAAAATGTTATCGCACAGTTTGTAGCTAGGTCAAATGGCTATGAAATAAAAGGACAAATTGGCGTAACAGGAACCTATCCCACCCAATGTCACCACGATGGGGAGGTTCTTTCTCTTTATGGAGGTTAGGCCCAGGGGAGACGTCCCCGGTAACCTGGAGTTTTGAAGAGGCAAAAGTTTAAAAGTCAAAAGTAAAGTTCCCCCTTCATAGGTCACCACCCAAAACAGATAGTCCCAGCTAAACAACCAATAATGAAGTGAAGGCCCAAGGAAGAACTCCTACCCGAAACAAAGCAACAACAAACCAATATATGCAAGCTATGATTCAATGGGTTAGTACTACATAAGACTATCTGATATAAGCAATTATGGCAATAAATATTGACGAAGTCAATGGTTATCAATATAGAAATGCAAATAATATCACTTCCTCAATAAATACTGAAATGACCTGGCATTCAATGTAACAAATCAACACATCATCAATTAATGCCTAAATCATCATTCAATTGCTCTTAAAACAAGACGTTGTTGCATAAAGATGAAATATTCTAGGTGTGACATCAACAACTTAGGGTTAATAGTTAGTTAGGGTTTCAATTTAGAAAATAGTTTAAGAGTTTGTTTGATCACTTTCACTTCAATGCTGGAGGTCTAAGATCAGTTCCTTCGGGCTTATGGAGTCAATTTAATCGAGGACGCAAGGGTTGAAGGAGAATGGAAAAGGATTGGAGGGAAGAGTTATGAAGTGCTGCTATGGCAGGGCTTCAGAATCAAAACCCTAGGGGAGAGAGGCTCACTCTGGTGTTGCTAAAGCAAGGCCTCGTTCTCTCTCCTCCTTCCTTAGGTTAACTTGGCAAAAATAGCTAGCATGAAARATAAATCAAGACAAGAGAGTGCAGTGAGGGAGAGTGTTTCTACAAGAAGGCTCTATCACTAAACCCTAGAAGAAGGATGGCCCTAGGTGTAGATAACCTAGACCTGGGACGTCTCCTCCTTCTTGACTTCTGAAAGTACGGCTAGCTCAGGGAGAAGAAGCAATAAGAGTGTAGCTATGGCTAGGCTCTTTCTTCCTTCTTCAATGGCTGAAAATTTCTCTTTTAGGGGACATGAAACAAGGACCTACTTGTGTGCTTGTCACCTAGGGTTTTTTTATCAGCAAATTATAAACATATGTAAGAATATAAGACTACAAACATTCAATCAAGAAGTTTTGCAGAAAAAACACTTACATATCACCATGAAATAGCATGCAAACCCTAGTTGTAAACCTTCCTTCAAGAGAAATGCCAAAAATGCCAAGAAATGCCTTCCTTCAACAAGTGTGCCTCACTAAACGAGCAAAATTACCCAAGTAGGGCGCTAAAATCAGACCTCACTAATGAGTGAGTGATGTGTTATGATAAAATGAGGCTAAAACTCCTCAATATATACTGTATCAATGACTTTGATTAACTTTTAGGTCATAAAATGGCCGACAAGGCCAGAATATCAAAGTAATATTGTTTTTACATTAAATGTTCAATTTAAACCCTAACTGAGAAAAATCAAGATGTCAAGCCCCACTGAAGGAGACGTTATCCCTTTTTAGGGCAAATGCAGCACCAATGGACAAAATGTTGGCCCTCTCTAGGCCTCCCAATCATGCCACACGTGCTAGCTTCCCTGTCAAATTGTCACATGCTCAAGGTGACGTCATGAGCTCCTAGGTGACGTCCTGGACCATCCAGGGCAAACATTCCATTGGAAGTGGGTCAACCCCCCTAGGCCGAGCTCTGCCAAAGTGCCTCTGATGAGACGTCCTCTTCTTCTCTAGTGTAAAACCTTGATCAACCATTGTCCTGTCTCTGCCCCCTGATGGGGTCTCAACATCCATCTGGTGGGCTCTTCAGCCCCATGGAGGTCCGACCTGATCATCTCCCCATGTGTACCATTCCAAATGGTACCTGTCCGTTGGGCATGGTCCTGCACATCAAAAGCTATGCCCTCCATGGGCTCATCAGTCACTGGGATCATAGCAATGTTAATCACGTTTCATCATCAATATTATCAAACATATGCATAAGACCCTAATACATCAGTCAATAGCTCAAAGACATTACAAAAACCTACAATACAAGACTGGAGAAAAAGACAAGATGTCCTATTGGGCTAGTATCCACAAGAAAGGGGAAGTTTCCAGGAAGGTTTCATCCAAGCCATGTAAGTGAGGTGATGTGGTTAGGGGATGTCCAGACATGTGGGTGAAGTGAGAGCTAGGGATGCATGATGTTATCTATGGGTGCCTTTGTAGAAGGCGAGATGTACCTGTCATGGATGCAATTTTTCCAAGCCCGTTCTTGCCTTTATTATTTTTCTTGCTTTATTCTTTTATTTGTTTTTTCTTATTCTTTTTATTTTTATTCAAGGACTAACCAGAGGACACTGCCTTGTCATGGTGACCAGAGCTGACAGTGTTACCCACAAGTACTTTCATAGAGATGAGAAGGCTGGCTCATGATGAGACCCCCTTTGCCTAGGCCATGCAACCAAAGGTCACTGCCCTAGCGTGGTAACCAGATGGTGGCAATGTCATACTGTTAGGTACCCATGAACCTACTAGGATGTGTCATGATGAGACCCCCTATCCTCTTGACTAGGTCGTGTTTGTTATTTTTCAGGTCCCTCGTGTTTCTTACTGAGAGGTTTTTTATTGCCTTCTCAGGATCCCTGGGCGAAGCATCTCGAGGTTTTATTTCTAGGCTTTTATCTTTTACCAGTTGTTTTTACCTTCTGGGCCTTTAGCCCCTTCTTCCCATGAGATAAGGTGCAATCCTACAAACAGGTCAACCCTATGCCCGGACAAGGGAAATGAGACAAGTGAGCGGGAGATAAGATGAAATAGTGGAGCTATGATGGGAGCAGATGATGGATTTTCAAAAATCCCCTAGTGGCAAACCAAGATCTATGGGCACATGCTTGCTAGGATACCCTATCAATCCTCCAGAGCATGGTCAAGTGGGATAATGTAAGATCCAAGTAGTTGTTAGAGGTAAAAGGAATCAGATGCATATATTTAAAGGTTTCAATGATCAAAAGTGAAACATACCATGATACCTGGACCAATTACCTCATGAAGCAAGAACCTCGTCTGATATAAGACAAAGCCGATGGTGATGGATGTTGTTGCTGCTGACAAGATAAAGCTAATGGAAGAAGAAAAGGATGGGCCCTCTAGGGCCATGCTCAGGTCAATCCTGCTCTCGGTACTCCATGTCTAGGACCTGTGGGCCTTGAGACATGATCTCCTAGTTATCCCTAAAAATTGGGGATAACAGGCCTTTCAGAGATACATGTTCAACATGATGAGGTTTGTAGAGGTTGTGCTCTTGGCAAGAATATCAAGGTGTCCTTCTTGAGCAGTGACAACAGATCCAAGGGGATCTTGGACTTGATACATTCAAATGTTTGTGGACCCATGGCTGTTGCTTCCTTGAACGAATATGTGTACTATGTGCTCTTCATTGATGATCACTCTCAGAAGACGTGGATTTACTTCTTGAAGACTAAGGATGGAGTCCTTGCGATATTTCAAGAGTTTAAATCTCAAGTTGAGAACCTGACCAAGAGGAGGATCAAGGTCCTGAGATAAGATAATGGAGGAGAGTACACCTCCAGGGATTTCAGTGATTTCTGTATTGAGGTAGGGATCAAGAGGGAGTACATTGTTCCTTATAACCCTCAATAGAATAGGGTTGTAGAGAGGAAGAACATAACCATTATTGAGGCAACCAAAGCAATGATACATGATCAGAATCTACCTATGATTTTGTGGGAAGAAGAATCCATGACAACTGTGTATGTTCAAAACAGAAGTCCTCATCAGATTTTGAAGAACATGATTCTCGAAGAAGCCTTCACCGGAGTGAAGCCCGAGGTTGGACTCTTTAGGATATTTGGGTGTCCAATATACATTCATGTAACCAAGGGGACGAGGACCAAGCTAGACCCTTCAGGCAGAAAGGGTACATTTGTGGGGTACAATGAATCTTTGAAGGCATACCAGATCTACATCCCTGGTCAAAGACAGATCGAGGTGAGTAGAGATGTCACCTTTGAGGAAGAGATAGCCTTTCAAAGATCCAGAGAATCTCATATGTAGATTGACAACAATATAGTACATTCTTCCCCTTCAACAGTTCAGAGGGAGACAGTCATTGATCCAGTTGATCCCATAGCTTCAATTGATGTTCACAAAGACATTGCAGTAGGCCATAAAATGCCTGCCTAGGCTCGACAAACTCTGCATGAGGCCTAGGGACATCCATCTCCTCGAGGTACATTCCGAGAGAGAAAGAGACCATATAGATTTTCGAGCTATGTTATAGCTATGAGCCACATCATTGATACTGAGCCTTCTTGTCATGGAGAAGCAGTAGGTCAGCATGTTTGGCAAGATGCCATGACAGAAGAGTATCAGTCCATCATGAAGAATGATGTGTGGGATATTGTTCCAAGACTAGAAGGGAATACTGTGGTGACTTCCAAGTGGATCTATAAGATCAAACATGTCGTTGATGGAAGTGTCGAGAAATACAAAGCGAGATTTGTGGCTAGAGGATTCTCTCAGGTGGAGGGAATAGATTATGAGGAGACATTTGCTCTTGTTTCCCGATACACTTCCATCCATACGATCATTGCCCTAGTTGCATCCATGGGTTGGAGACTACATTAGATGGATGTAAAGACAACCTTTCTCAATGATGAGATTGAGGAAGAAGTTTACATCGAGAAACTAGATGGATTCGTGATACATGAGAAGGAGTCTCATGTGTGCAGGTTGAAGAAAGCCATGTATGGACTATAGTAGGCACCTTGTTCTTGGTACGAGAAGATTGATGAATTCTTGATGAGTTTGGGCTTCATCAAGACTGTTGTTGATCTCAACCTATACTACCATATTGTTGGTAATGAGTCCCTGATTTTGGTCCTATATGTTGATGATTTATTCACCGGTTCAGAAAGTCTTATTGTTGAATGCAAGCATTCATTGACTTCTGAATTCAATATGAAGGACCTGGGTATGATGCACTACTTCTTGGGACTAGAAGTATGGCGGAGGACTGATGAGATTTTCCTAAGTCAAGGAAAATATACAGTGGAAATATTGAAGAAATTTGGTATGACAGACTGCAAGTCCATGCCTACAACGATGGTGATGGATCTAAAGAAAATGAACGAGGCTTCTACTGATTCAAGTGAGATTGATCCACATATTTATTGACAGCTAATTGGATCATTGATGTATCTAGTTAACACCAGACCTGATATATGTTATGCAGTGAATGTACTCAGTCAGTTTATGATTCAGCCGAGACAGACTCACTGGATAGCAGCGAAGCATGTGTTGAGATATCTACGAGGCACATTTGGATATGGCCTGAGATATGCCTTCGGTGTAAACATGAGATTGTAGGGATATGTAGATGAAAATTGGGCAGGGAGCGTAGTGGACTAGAAGAGCACATCCGATTGTTGTTTTACTTTGGGATCTGCCATGGTTTCTTGGTGTAGCAGGAAACATAGCTTTGTGGCTTTGAGTACCGCAGAAGCAGAGTAGATAGCGTTATGTGTGGCAGTCCACGAAGTAGTGTGGCTTCGCAAGTTCCTTGCAGATTTATTTGGTCATGAGATGGATTCCACCGTTATCCATTGTGATAACCAGAGCTGTATGAGGCTCTCAGACAATCCTATGTTTAACGATAAATCGAAATACATTGAGATCAAATACCATTATATCAGAGATATGGTGCAGAGGAAAGAAGTACACGTGAAATACCTTTCTACACATGAGGAGGTTGCAGATGTCTTCACCAAACCGCTTGCCAGGACAAAGTTCGAGTACTTCCGTGAGAGACTTGGCCTGGTAGAGAATGCATCCCTAGATAAGAGGGAGTGTTGTTGATTGCAGCTTCATGAGACATCCTCCAGATCATTCTCCTCTGGACTAAGTTGAGACATGTGAGAGAGATCCCAAGTGTTGGGTGTGCCCATGTGATGGGTGTGCGTCAGACTCTGGACTGAGTTGTGATGATGTGTGGTCTCTTGTCTACTCCTCTGGACTGAGTTGAGATGACTTAAGATGGTCTCATGCCTTGTACTCCTCTGGACTGAGTTGAGTTGGCTTGAGATGGTCTCATGCCTTGTACACCTATGGACTTAGTTGAGTCGGCTTGAGATGGCTCTCTAGATGGTACTCCCGTGGACTCGGTTGAGTGATCTATTGAGAGTGATGTCCCTGTGGTTAAGCATAGGTGGATGTGTCCCTAGTGGCTGAGCACTAGAGTATGTGTGGATCCCTTGCTATATTGTCAGAGAGTAAGATTTGTTTGTAACCCTAATTATGTTGTGAAGGGTACAAGTCGGCCCCACCATGTGAAAGATAATTAATATTGTGTAAAGATTAATTATATTTTTGAGTTATAGAAGTTGGACCTATTGTGCCAATAGACACACATTTTGTTGTGTCAAGTATTGTATAAATAAGAGTGGAACCCGATTGTGGATCACACTCACTCACTTGTCATCTTAGAATTTCAGCAAGCACATGTACGGCTGAAGTGTGCACCTCTCTTGGGCACTAGTTTCTAGGTTTTGTAAACACCCTCTTGTGTGCTAAGGTCTATGGTGTGGGRGATCTTCTCTTGAGAATATAGCAAAGGATTGTTTGGTTTTTCCCTTGATTGAGAAGGGTTTTCCCAGTATATTTCTTGTGTTCTTGTGCATGGTTATTCTTCTTGTGATCTTTGTTATTGCAACACTTGTGTATGGTATTGATGCATTATTTATGGTTCAAGTACATGCTAAATTGAAATAAACTACATGTGCATGAGCTAAGCATTAAAATTCAACAAAGGGAAGGTAGTCCACTACAAACCTTTTGAGGGTTTCAAGATAAGATTTATTCAAGAGAAATACAAGGTAACATGCACTATCACCACTTTGATAAACACATTTACAATTAATACATTTAAGAAATAAACCAACAAAGATTTAGAAAGAGAACTTACTAGGTAAATCAATGATCATCCATGGAACCCTAACCATGAAAATCATCCATGAAAACTTAAAAAACATCCAAATATCATCTCCTAAAGAAGGTGCATAAATCATCCATAGACAAAGATAAGTAAAGAAGATAAGAGTAGTAGTAATCCTCCACAAGTTGTTATGATTTACAAATGAGGGAGCACTTCCTTTACTTATAATGAGGAAACTAAGCGCTTCACCTCTCTAAGAAGCCCCTAAAACATAAAAATACATAATACAAGGTGGACAAGTCTAGGCCAACCCCTAAAAATGTCTCTAAGATAAAGAAACAACGTTAAAACATGAAAACGTCCTCCTGAAACCCCACAGGTGTGAGTGTAGAAAGCTCAAGGAAGGTGATCATCTCCAAATGGGGTGCAAAACTCCAAAAGTCATGTGTCTCTCCCAAAAGGCGCAAGGTATCATCAAAATTCATGCCTCCTCATCAAGAAAGTTACATCTAAAGGTGCCAACTCATCATCCAAGTGCTAGGTCGGCTCAAGCAAGTGTCATATCATCCTCAAGGTGGCGTGCCATCACATGCACGATGTCCTCAAGCTAGGGTACGATGTCATCAATGAAAAGGGCTCCATGACCTCTCCAAAGAGGTGTACCATCATCATCAAGAGAAATGTCATCAAACCAAACCCTAACATCCTCTAAGGGGTGTAACGTCCATGGTGGGGGCTCCCTGCTCTCTAAGTGACACATCAAACTCATGGTGCAATGTCCTAGCTCCCAAGTGCAACGTCCAAGGTCCAAGGTGCGTCAGAGGGTGTCAAGAGGCATGCCAAGTGATCACAAGGTCCAACACTCATCATCTCCATGAATTATAGGGGAAGCATCATCAACGTCCTCCAAAGGACCATGTCAAGGGGTGCATCATCATCAAGCAAGGGATTAGAGAATCAAGTGAGACCAACCATCATGGATACAAGAGTCATTAGAATCATAAAAAAGTGAGTCACAATTTAATGCAAAAGCCACATAAGCAATTCACATTAGGTATCTTCTTCAAACTTCAAATTAGCTTATGAATTTGTGGAATTTGCTAAGTTCAAGTATGGGAGGACCATCATAGAACCATATTAGGTGTGCCAATACCAACGTAGAGGAGTATTTCCCAAGAAACAATTCAAAGTGTAAGTGTGAGGGAGCGGTATGACATGGGGTTTACTTCATGGTCATGATGTCATTGACATGCAAGGCCACATGTGATGTTCATCTCCATGAGCACCTTTGTAAAGGGAGCACATGGTGCAATGAGTTACCCTTACCTCGACATTCTTTATTTCCACCCCTACCTTGCCTTTTGATATTTATTACAATCGGATTCAATTAATTCATTTTCTTTTGATATGCATTCACTGCATTACGACTTGGGGTGATGGCCTTATAGCGAGAGGGTAGAACTCAAGCTAACTTGACTTTTGATTTATCATTCATATCCATTTATTTCTTTTTTATTTTGAATTTATAACATAATCTTTCCATTCTTTCTTACAGCTGCATCAACCTCAAGCATTCAATCCCTTTCTTCTCATAGGAGAATGAAGTATGAACCTTTTTGGGATACATGTAACATTCGTTTCCAAAATATATGACAATGGGAATAATATAGATGGAAAGTGTTAAGTATGAAAAAGTATGTGTATGTTACCCTTATAAAGGATTCCTATTAGTACCTATTTTCCTCACGAGTGACAACACTTGACTAAGACACATATGATGGCCACCAAGGTGAAACAAGGAAAAAAGCATAACTTCTAAGCATCTTGATTCATTATTTGATTTCAACCCATGATCCTTACCTAAATGCCCAATGCATTAAATCTAACACTTTGTATGAAACAATGGCTAATGTACCACGTGTGTGTTGGACCACCATCATCAGATGAGCCTACTGATCAAGTGAATAAGATGAGAAGTGATGAGGGAGAGGCATCTAAGGGGTTGTTGTCTTTGGAGAATGCTAGTGCATACTAGGTTATTTTTACTTTAGATCTCCAGAACATTTAGTTACTGGTTTTCTGTGTATGCATGAAATAGATAAAATTCGGAAAATAGAGAACAGTAAAATACAATCACACCATCCACAAATAAACACAAGATATGACCTAGGAAACCCAATATGGGAGAAAATTCAGTTAGAAGGTGAGGCTACTCTGCTCTCTTTTCTCTGGTTTAGAAATGATGCAAGTATAAAGAAAGAGACACTCTATGGAGTTTCCTTTGAACTATGGCCTATATGGCTGCTACAAAATCTCTCCTCCTCTTTTATGCTCATAGAATACCACTCTCAGATGTTCTGGTCAGCTATGGAACAAGATACAATGCAAAATAATGGAACCCCTTCTCCTAGTGGCCCGATATTTAACATAGCCCGATAGCCATCTAGGGATAGGTTTTTGACTTCCTCAACCCTCAATTGTGGTAGGGTTTCAAACCTTCTAGAATATTCTTGAAATTCCTCACGTGGCTAGCCCCATATGCATGAGTAATGGGGGTTGATGTGGCATCCTCTCATACCATGGTGGTCAGCATGATAGGTCAAATTGCGGGAGGCATAACTTTTTCTTACGAGCTCCGATTGACACGACTTTTGCACCGTTGGAAAGGTCTTGATGTGTAGAATAGTGTCACGAGGTCTAAGCTGTGTTGGGAAAGTTTTAACCCCAAAAACTACCATTTGATGCCTCAAAATTGTTGTTGATTGCAGCTTCATGAGACATCCTCTAGATCGTTCTCCTCTAGACTGAGTTGAGACATATGTGTGAGAGAGACTAAGTGTTGGGCGTGCCCATGTGATGGGTGTGCTTCAGACTCTGGACTGAGTTGTTCTGATGTGTGGTCTCTTGTCTACTCCTTTGGATTGAGTTGAGATGACTTGAGATGGTCTCCTTCCTTGTACTCCTCTGGACTGAGTTGAGTCAGCTTGAGATGGTCTCATGCCTTGTACTCCTATAGACTTAGTTGAGTCGGCTTGAGATGGTGCTCCAGATGGTACTCATGTGGACTCAGTTGAGTAATATGTTGAGTGTGACGTCCCTGTGGGTGAGCACAGGTGGACATGGCCCTAGTCGCTGAGCACTAGAGGATGAGAGAGATCCTTGCTATATTGTCTGAGAGAAATATTTACTTGTAACCCTAATTATGTTGTGAAGGGTACAAGTCGCCCCCACCATGTGAAAGATAATTAATATTGAGTAAAGATTAATTATATTTTTGAGTTATAGAAGTCGAACCTATTGTGCCAATAGACACACCTTTTGTTGTGTCAAGTATTGTATAAATAAGAGTGGATCCCGATTGTGGCTCACACTCACTCATTTGTCATCTCAGAATTTCAGCAAGCACGTACGGCTGAAGTGTGCACCTCTCTTGGGTGCTAGTTTCTAGGTTTTGTAAGCACCCTCTTTTGTGCTAAGGTCTATGGTGTGGGGGATCTTCTCTTGAGAATATAGCAAAGGATTGTTCGGTTTTTCCCTTGATTGAGAAGGGTTTTCCCAGTATATTTCTTGTGTTCTTGTGCATGGTTATTCTTCTTGTGATCTTTGTTATTGCAACACTTGGGTATGGTATTGATGCATTATTTATGGTTCTAGTACATGCTAAATTGAAATAAACTACATGTGCATGAGCTAAGCATTAAAATTCAACAAAGGGAAGGTAGTCCACTACAAACCTTTTGAGGGTTTCAAGATAAGATTTATTCAAGAGAAATACAAGGTAACATGCACTATCACCACTTTGATAAACACATTTACAATTAATACATTTAAGAAATAAACCAACAAAGATTTAGAAAGAGAACTTACTAGGTAAATCAATGATCATCCATGGAACCCTAACCATGAAAATCATCCATGAAAACTTGAAAAACATCCAAATATCATCTCCTAAAGAAGGTGCATAAATCATCCATAGACAAAGATAAGTAAAGAAGATAAGAGTAGTAGTAATCCTCCACAAGTTGTTATGATTTACAAATGAGGGAGAACTTCCTTTACTTAAATGAGGAAACCAAGCAATTCACCTCTCTAAGAAGCCCCTAAAACATACAAATACATAATACAAGGTGGACAAGTCTAGGCCAACCCCTAAAAATGTCTCTAAGATAAAGAGACAATGTTAAAACATGAAAACGTCCTCCTGAAACCCCACAGGTGTGAGTGTAGAAAGCTCAAGGAAGGTGATCATCTCCAAATGGGGTGCAAAACTCCAAAAGTCATGTGTCTCTCCCAAAAGGCGCAAGGTATCATCAAAATTCATGCCTCCTCATCAAGAAAGTTATATCCAAAGGTGCCAACTCATCATCCAAGTGCTAGGTTGGCTCAAGCAAGTGTCATATCATCCTCAAGGTGGCGTCCCATCACATGCACAATGTCCTCAAGCTAGGGTATGATGTCATCAATGAAAAGGGCTCCATGACCTCTCCAAAGAGGTGTACCATCATCATCAAGAGAAACGTCATCAAACCAAACCCTAACGTCCTCTAAGGGGTGTAACGTCCATGGTGGGGGCTCCCTGCTCTCTAAGTGACACATCAAACTCATGGTGCAATGTACTAGCTCCCAAGTGCAACGTCCAAGGTCCAAGGTGCGTCATAGGGTGTCAAGAGGCATGCCAAGTGATCACAAAGTCCAACACTCATCATCTCCATGAAGTATAGGGGAAGCATCATCAACGTCCTCCAAAGGACCATGTCAAGGGGTGCATCATCATCAAGCAAGGGATTAGCGAATCAAGTGAGACCAACCATCATGGATACAAGAGTCATTAGAATCATAAAAAAAGTGAGTCACAATTTAAAGCAAAAGCCACATAAGCAATTCACATTAGGCATCTTCTTCCTTGTACTCTTCTGGACTGAGTTGAGTCGGCTTGCGATGGTCTCATGCCTTGTACTCCTATGGACTTAGTTGAGTTAGCTTGAGATGGTGCTCCAGATGGTACTCATGTGGACTTAGTTGAGTAATCTGTTGAGTGTGACGTCCATGTGGGTGAGCACAGGTGGACATGGCCCTAGTGGCTGAGCACTAGAGGATGAGAGAGATCCTTGCTATATTGTCTAAGAGAAATATTTACGTGTAACCCTAATTATGTTGTGAAGGGTACAAGTCGGCCCCACCATGTCAAAGATAATTAATATTGAGTAAAGATTAATTATATTATTGATTCAATGAGGTCGGCCCTATTGTGCCAATAGACACACCTTTTGCTTTGTTAGTTCTTGTATAAATAAGAGTGGATCCCCATTGTGGATCACATTCACTCACTTGTCATCTTAGAATTTTAGCAAGCACTTGTATGGCTGAAGTGCACATCTCTCTTGGACACTAGTTTCTAGGTTTTGTAAGCACCCTGTTGWCCGCCTCTACAACTAGGGGGTCAACTCCATGTACCATGAAGATATGCATCATTAGATGCAAACATGTCGAAGACTTTTAGGTTCTATAGGGCATTTTTTTTGCTCCAGCACACAGTTTTGTAAGCAGGATTACCACACCCCTGCATGGGTTTATAATGTAATAGGTMTACATGGATCATGTTAGGTCAGTTGCCTTAGGGTTTTTTCATTAGGAGAGTTCCTTTTGCTGAGTGTTTTTTATCATTAGGAGGTTAATGTGTCCTAACTAGTCGAGTTAATCTCCCCTGAGTTTTTCACTCCCACCCAATAAATCTTCCAAAGTGYTGAAATGTATTCTAATGAAGTCATTCATAGGTAGCTAGTGTTTAGGAATGTTGTAAATGACCATGTAAGACAACACGTGAAATTTCGTGGAATTCCGTCAAGTATAGCTAGGTTTTTTTTAAGGTTTAGAATTAATTAATTGATTAATTGATTAATTAATTCTGGGTAATTAATGTAAAACTTAGGTCCCGAGATTTTTGATAGGGGTATTTGTACTAAAAAAAAAGATAATGAGACCTCCTACATCTGTGGACCAAGTTTCAACTCAGTGGGACAAGTTTTGCTAGGTTGTTTGTCCACTTAGGAGTTTTTTGGAAAAATGGCGGTTTTAATTGCCAAACTCAGAACATGGGAAAATGTAAATTTTGTAATAATGGTCCAAATTAGACGAAGTAAGTGGAAAATAACGATGAGAAATGCCCCACTTAACCTTTCCTAACCATTACCCACCTTTCAAACCCACCTTTAATTATTAATTAATCTTTAATTTATTTCCCACTTTGAATTCACGTCCCCTTCCCCACATGAGCATGTAATAAATCTTTATTTGATATAATAACTCATATTAAATGAGTTACGGGCCCCTCCTCATGAGGTGCACCCCTCCTTATTTCCCATCCATGTCCCACATTAGAGTGTGGATGTCACACTCATACTTCACGCCCTCACACTCACGCTTTCCCCTTTGAAAATGCGTCCCCTTTCCCACGTAACTTGGAAACTCTCCTATTTTTAAAGCGTGGGTCCCCCTTTTCCAACTCTTACCATCCTCCACCAGTGGCTTGCCTTTGATGAGTGTGGCCAACACATCTACCCATACTCCTTCCACACTCCAACTTCAACTCCCACGCATCCCTCCAAGTCAACCTCACATACTTCCTTTGATTCACGTGGAAACTTATTTTCTTAATTTGGAAGGTTGCTTTCAATGGTGTGTGGGTCTCTTCCACCAATCACATGCTTTTAGGCATGTTCCATACACTCCTCCCACACACCCTCATCCACACTCACGCCTTTCCCRTCCTAGCTCACGCTTTTCCCTCTTGTAAATGGGATAAAGCTCATGGAAGGTGGAAACATCCTCCATGAAAGCGTGCAACTCCCTTTTAGTTGGTRCGTGGGCCTCCTCKTAGCTCATAYGTTTCCTCTTCCCTTGCTTTCTCCCTATCCAACTYATTTACTTACCATTTCCCCTCACCCTAAAAGCTCACTCTTTCATTGGTTTGAGTCTCCTCATGAATTTAGATCTTGACATTTGTCAATGATCTGAGGGGGGGTCTCCTTGGTTTCTTTTGCTATTTAAGAAACCTCTCTCTCACTCTTTATTCACCTTTCATTATTGCATTGTTATGCTACTATTTTCTCACCATCTTATTATCTTCCTCTCTCATTGTTATTTTCACGTTTCTTCATTGGTGTGGCTCTTGAAGAACTTGTAGCAATTAGTTGCTACAACTTCTTCCATTTGGATAATAAAAGGAAATGCTTTGGCGGATACACGAATCTCAAGATTTGTCTGGCCTTTTTATATGGATATGAGGTGAAATCGTTTCGTTTTAAATATTTGTGTGATTATAGGTAGATTGTTGGGTAAATTAGTTTACTTAACTAAGTTTAGTGATTGTATAATTGCTAGCTTATTTGATTTGTATGTACTAATGATTGAAATTAGTTTTGATTATTAATATATGCCATCATTATCTATTTTTGTCTCACATTCTATTTAAGCCTTGCAGGACACTTCAAGGGGAGAATATTGGAACAAGTCTAAGCACGGATTTGCCCTTACTTCTCACTTACACTCCAAAATTGTTTATGATATTATTCACCTTCTCTCATTCTTGATTTTAGTAGCTGACATGTTTAGATAGGTCGCCTAAAATCATATAATTTTCTAGTTTACGTATGTAAGAAATTTCTACCTAAAAACATAAATTTCATTAACCTTTTGAGTGTGTTGCAGCTCAAGTCAACAAGCAATAGCTTGCTGATTTTTGCAGGTTCTTACCAAGACAAGAGGGCATGCTGCCCAATTTTCATACACAACACACCCTCAGAACAACTCCTCTCATAGTGGTAACAGTTTCTCATCTTTCTTTACTCTCTAAAATATTGTAAACGCAAGCCCAAAGGAGTTGTACCTAGGCGGCTTGCTTTCCTTTCCTTCAGTCTTTACTTTGCAAGTTTAGATAAGTTTTATTTGATGTCTTTCCTTGCAAGTTTAGCTAGATTAGTCGTGATTTCTACATGAATGCTTAACTTAAAATAATCTAGAGTAGATCTCATAACACATGCTAGCTTAGAGCCCGTGGTGGCTTAGATTAGATCTTTATTTTCCGTTGCATGCAAGTTTTAGTTTATCTAATCTTTATATTACACATGCTCATGCTAACACTGGTTTCATAAAGGGATACAATAATCATCTTTTACAATTCCGCAAGTTACTTTCAGTTCTCACACTTCACATGTGCAATCTAATAAACTAAGAACTCAATCGTTAATTATGGTTTGGGTCCCCAAGGCCTTTTCCGGAAACTAAATTTTAACTTGCAATACATTTGTTTAAAGGCATCAGCCTTCTTATCTTTCAGTTTCAGTTTTTTGGCAATCCTTTGTTGAGCAAGCTACAAGCACTCAATCACACTTCGCAATATTTAGTTCATAGGTCTAAAATTTATTAATTAGATTTAATAGGACACCATAACTCACCATCTCCGCCATTTAAAAAATGGGGTTTTGAGGAAAGCCACGGAAATTTTTCCGGAGTACTCGGCCTTAGGGTTGACCTGTGAAGCTAGGGTAGGCCTCGTTGCGTCACTTCTTGAGCATCCAACAACCACTTGGTAATAGGGGGAGGAGAGTTTTGGGTTGATACCTAGATAGGGCTAAAATTAATCTCACACTTAACCACTTAATTTAATTTTTAATCTACAACATCAACAACACAATTACACACTTGCAGGCTCACTGATCTCATTGTCTTTCAATTTACATTCATATGCAAGATATCTTTGATGTGTTATAGAAATAATATCTAAGTGGTTACATCTTTCATCTGGAATATTTGGCTTTCCACACTTTTATCTATCCTTAATTCTTGTACTCATGGTGTGATCCTTCAGGAAGTGTGCACCCACTTGGAGGCATTCTCTTGATTGGGTCTTGAGTGCTTTGCGTCTCTTGGCCATTGAAAAGCAGTCCAACGGAACTCTATCTGTTGTGAGCATGCTTGGCTTCATGTGTTGACGATTGTTTTATCTTGAGTATCTTTAATTCCTGCACATACGAGCAAACGTGTTATTATATTGTATATCTTGTATTTAGCTTAGTCTTAATCTATACATCTTAAGCTTTCTTTTGTATATCTCGTATCCAGTCTAAGGTAGCTTGGTATCTGATATATTCTTTGTGTCTAGTTGTATCTATCTTGTTGTAATACTTTGTAACTTGTAATTATCTGGTAACGAACATCCCCTTAACTTAGTTGACCCCATTGCCCAATCTTAGGCACTAGTCTTAGTTGCCGTAGGAAAATGTCTGACTCTCATACTTAGATAGTTGCATCTTGCATTTGTTGATTGACATCTTAGGCTAGATTTCCCTTAACCTTTTAGCTAATTAAAATCAACTCCTAGAACACTTAATCGTAAATCTCATCTAGTAACTAGGGTCTACCCCCCTTGGCTTCCCTAGGAGTTAGCCTAGACGAAAGAGGTTCAAATCAAAGTGACAGCGTGGACTTTGAACCTAGGCATTGTGTTTCCGAGGACACACTAAGTGAGCATGACTTAGCTCACGTTTGCAAGTGTGTATAAGGACGACAACATCTTTGGCGTTGTTGCCAGGGATAAGTCATTTATCCTTGGTCAGAATGACTTAACTTATTCTTTTAGAACTAAGCAATAAAACACTTTAGTCCCTAAAAGTTTTTGAACTTGCATTGGTTGATTGCGTGTGTTTCCTTTCCAAGTGGCGACTCCATTGAACAAATCTGTCAGGTATATTACTAGGAGCATTGCACAAGGTTTGATTTACTCTTTTCCTGAACCTGAAAAGGTTTATAGGAGGAGGATAAATCGCCTTGCCCCTAGGAGGCTACTTGAAAGTCTTGGAGAAGAAGCACTCCCTGATATCCAATTCTTGTTCCAAACCAATAATCAACAAATTGTTAATAATCCCACTAATAATACTAACGCAACCATGAGTATTTTTTTGAGGCCTTTGAATTTTGCAGCCATCCAAGGTGCCCCACATCAAGTCCGTGAGAAAGCCATAGACAAGTTGCCTACTTTTAGGGAAACAGTGCAATCAGTGCAAAGTCCTACATCTTGAACTTTTGGATGTGTGTGGAAAGATATTGTAGAGGTCATGATGAAGAAGATGTAAAAATGACCTTATTTGTGTATTCACTAGAAGGTGATGTTGTTGAATGGTTTACAGACTTTGATCCAGCTAAGTTCAACACCCTTGATTCGATAATGGATGAATTTAGAAAGAGATGGGGTGATAAGAAAGAACATAGGTTTTAGTTAGCATCCCTTACTTCTTGCCATAAGAAAGAGAATGAAACTGTGGAAGAGTTTAATGCTAAGTTTAACAGCCTAGTTAAGAGTCTGCATGATGATATAAAACCCTCAGATGCTATAGTCTTGATATATTATATGGAGGCTTTTGAGGGTGAAATGAGGCATGCCTTAAGGAATAAGGATCCTCAGAATTTGAGAGTAGCACAAGCCACAACCATCAGAATTGATAAAAATATGCAGGATGCTAGGAAGTCTAACATTCCTCGTTTTACAAGGGGATCTTCTTCTTCAAAATTTAATGAAGAGAAGAAGAAGAAGGTTGAGGGTCAAGAGTCGTCTAATGATGGAATTAAAGAGTTGACCCAGCGTATTAAACATATGGAAATAAATCATGCCAATCAAATCAATGCTTTGCAGAGTAAATTGATTACTATGGAGAGATCACAAAATAATAGACAACATCCCAGTTCAAATGATAAATGGCCTAAGAGACCTCCCCAACATGAGCAAAGGCCACCTAATACTTTTGAAGCCACCAACTTGGTAGATCACCACTCCTTACCTTATTGTAGGCCTTGTGGTGAGTTTCATGAGGAAACAACTTGTCCAGTTTTCCTTGAGGGTTGTTATGATGATGATTATGGAAGTCGAGGAAATGAACAAATTAACATGTGTGGTAGGAAGTATAATTGTGGAATGTATGATTGAATGGAGTTTGTTGAATATGGAAGTAGTACGAACTACATGAATAATGTTGTTGATAAGGCAACAGAGTTATTTGGGCCCAAGCCCACACCCCAACAAGTTGCAAAAATGGCTAAGTATAGGGGCTTTACTTACCAAAGGAATGGAAACAAAGATAAAGGTCAAACCAATGTTCCCAAGATCTCTCCATTTCCTCCTAAGTCTAAAGGGCATGTTGATGTAAATTTGAATATTGACTTAGGTGGGTGGTTGAGTAATGCTAAGATGTTAGTCCCTGTAGCAGAACTTATGAAAATCCCTTCTCAAAGGGAGAAGTTACTTAAGGCCATAGAAGATCCTCCTCAGAGTTTTGTTGATAAACAACCAGCAGTGGTCTACCAGGATGCACCGGTTATCTTACAGAATTGGGATAGGGGGAATGAAAAGAATCTACCTTTCTACCTCTCTTTGCTTGTGAACGATAAAGTATTACACAATTGCATGCTAGATTCAGGGGCAAGTTCTAATGTTATGACTAAGAAAGTTATGGAGCAATTAAATCTTAGAATATCTCGACCTTATCATAACATTTGTGCCATGGATAGCAAAACGATTGAAGTGCATGGATTGATCAAGGGTTTGCAAGTACATTTGGCAATCTTTCTGGACATTATGTTTGAAATGGACATTGTGGTCATTGATGTTCCGGACGCTTGGGGAATGTTATTGAATAGAAAGGCAGTTGTAGATTTGGGTGGTAACTTACAAATGGATTTATCTTATGCTACCATCCCTACTCCAGATGGGAACACTTTCAAGTTGAACAGCGAAGTGTTTAGAAGATATCATATTGAAGATCCAAGAAACCCCCAAAATGATTTAAAGTATACTGAGGAGGGTCTAGGTAATTATGCCATTTTGTCTAACTCCATTGTGCCTTTAGAAGATAAAGTTCAAGATAATAGAGTTGATGAGATATGGTACATGAATTTTGATGCTGCCTTTTCTAGAGCGGGAAAAGGTGCTAGAATTGTGCTTCAAGCTCCAAGAGGTAAAGTGTTTAAATTTGTTTATAGATTGGAGTTTGATGCAACCAATAATGTGGCTGAGTATGAAGCCTTGCTACTTGGTTTAGAAATTTGCAAGGATATGGGTGTGAAATGTTTAAACATCAAGGGGGGATTTAGACATAGTCATACAACAATTAAAAAATAAATTCACTTGCAAGTCTGAGAGATTGAAAAAGTATAGGAATGCAATTTGGGACTCTATTGGTGATTTAAATGCTTTAAACCTAATTGCAATTCCTAGAGAACAGAATTCTAAAGCTGATGAACTTGCAGTAGCCGCTTTCACACTTCAGCTTTCAGATAATTTGTTGACAAGAATATTTCAGTGGAAGTGATTTTTAGACCCTCAATTCCTGATAACATGAATCATTGGCAAGTTTTTTATGATGACAAACAAGTTATTAAGTTCTTGACTCATATGCATGAGTTTTCTAATTTTGGCATCAATAGAAAGGAAGAGGGTTGTAATTATACTAGAGATGATGATGAGTTAAGAACAGTTCCAAGGCGAGTTGTGACCTTAGAGAAAAGTTTTGATAGACAGGATGGTCAAAAACGAAAAGAGGATTCAAAAGAAAAACTTTGTGATCACTTAGAAGTCAACATTGGAAGTGATCAAGAGCCTAGGATGATAAAGGTAGGCAAAACTACCCCTATAGAAAAAAGGAAAGAAATTGTCAAGTTACTAAAAGAATATAGGGATGTGTTGGCCTTCAATTACGATGAGCTCAAAGTTTATAGGGAGGATGTAATTCAACATGTGATTCCTTTAAAGGAAGAAACTAAGCCCTTTAGACAGAAGTTAAGACAGATGAACCCCAAATTAGTTCCTTTGGTCCAACAGGAGTTACAAAAAATGTTAGAGGCAGGCATCATAGCCCAAACCAGACATTCTTCATGGTGCTCGAACTTGGTTGTTGCTAGGAAGAAGAATGGAAAGATTAGGCTGTGTATCGATTTCCAGAATTTAAACATTGCTTGCACAAAGGACCACTACCCTCTGCCCAAGATGGAAACTTCACTTCAAAGAGTTACAGGATTAGGAATGATTTCCATGCTTGATGTTTTTTTGGGTTACAATCAGATTAGACTTAATGCGGAAGATAGGCATAAGACTACATTTACTACTCCATGGGGAACCTTTGAATATCTTAGAATGCCATTTGGGTTGTCAAATACAGGAGCTACTTTTCAAAGAGTTATGGATTATGCCTTTAGGGGGTTGATTGGAAAGTTGATTGAGATATATCAGGATGATTTAACAATATTTTCTAAGGATAGGAAAATTCATATTGACCACCTTAGGAAAGTTTTGGACAGATGCAGAGAGTTTGAGATTTCTCTAAATCCTGCTAAGTCAGTCTTTGGGGTGGCTGAGGGCAAGTTATTGGGACACATAATTTCCAAAGACGGGGTCAAGTTAGACCCGGAGAGAGTTGAAGCAATCAGAAAGGTACCTTTGCCTGTGTCGAAGAAAGCTCTCCAATCCTTCTTAGGTCAGACCAACTTTGTTCATAGGTTCATTCCAAACTATGCAGAAATCATGAAACCTATTTATAAGTTGCTTAAGAAGGATGTCAAGTTTGAATGGAACGATGAAAGTAAGAGATCTTTTCAAAGTATAAAAACAACCATATATGAAGCTCCCGTCCTTATTAGCCCAGATTATACTAAGGACTTTCAGATTTTCTCCTTTGCTTCTGAAGACACTATTGCTGGTGTGTTACTTCAGAAAAATGATCAAGGCCATGATCAACCCATTGCATATATGAGTCGGGCATTGCAAAATTCAGAGTTAAAATATCCCATGTTTGAGAAACAAGCTTATGCCTTAGTGAAATCACCCAAGCATTTCATAGTCTTCATCGGATATTCCAAGGTGATTGGTTATGTTCCTAGTTCTGCGGTTAAAGATGTGTTATCTCAAGTCAGAGGATTAGGCTTAAGGGGTAGATGGATTGCTAAAATCCAGGAGTATGATTTGGAGATCAAACCCACAAAATTGATTAAGGGTCAAGGTTTAGCAAAAATGTTGACAGAAGGTAATGAGAAGGCCTTGGGTATGGTTTGCCAAATTGATAATGAAGAACTCCATCCTAACTTAGTAAAACTTGAACAAGCARAATGATATACAGACATCATCTTTTATCTTAAGAATCTAACTTGTCCAAGTCATCTAGTATACTAATGGATGAATTCCATGGAGGGTTTTGTGGTGGACATTTTGCTGCTAAAACCACTACCCACAAAATCCTTAGAGCAGGATATTATTGGCCCACAATATTTGCAGATGTACATCAATTTGTCAGGAAGTGTGAGCCCTGTCAGCTTTTCACAGGAAAGCAAAAGTTAGCAGCCCTCCCTTTGCAACTAGTTGTGGTTGAAGCACCTTTTCAGCAGTGGGGTTTGGACTTCATCGGGAAGTTTAATGATAATTCAAGTAACGGGTATTCATGGGTCATCACAGCTACCGATTACTTCACCAAGTGGGTTGAATCCATTCCTACCAAGTCAACGACTGAAAAAGTTGTGATGGATTTCCTAAAAGATAGAATTATCACTAGATTTGGGGTCCCATAAAAAATAGTGACAGATAATGCCAAGGACTTTTGTTTAGCTGAGATGTCCTCCTTTTGTTTCAAGTATGGTATTATCTTATCACATGCATCCGATTACTATCCCTAAGGGAATGGTCAAACAGAGTCAAGTAACAAAAACTTAATGACCATAGTTAAAAAGATAGTTGGAGAAAACAAAAAATCTTGTGATAGTAAGATTAAACATGCATTATGGGCTGACAGAATAACAAAGAAAGCAACAACGGGAAAGAGTCCTTTTGAGTTAGTGTACGGTTTGGAGGCTAGGTTACTAGTGCACCTTCGACTTCCTACTTATGGGTCAGTTGAGGATCTTTCCACAGAGCAAGATGCAGTTCAGAACAGGGTCAATCAGGTCATTGAGTTAGATGAAATCAGACGAAGGGCTTATGATCCGGATTATTTTCGGCACGAAATGAGAGCGGAGGTATAACACATAAATATTCAGAGATATTGCAAGAGAGACAACAATATAACAGAGATATAGCAGAAATATAACAAGAGTCACAGATATACAGTAATACACGATTTCTATTAATGAAATAAATGTACAGAGACTGTAAAAGTACAGAGTGAAAGACTCGCTAGAATGGGGGTAGCTTATCTCTGAGAAGAGATGTGATGGCTACTCATATTCGTAAGAAGATGATTACAATGAGGCTCTAAAGGTCTTTTTTTACAATAACCAGGAATGTCAAAAACCCTAGACATCCAAAAACCTAACTCTAGGAGATGAAGTGCCAAAAGTCATGTGGGCCCCGTTTGGGTAAGTTGGTGCATCAACTTCCCGGGGTCGTAACTTTTGCATACGATCTCTGTTTTAGGCGTATGATAGCTCGTTGAAAAGATCTATCCGAGAACTACAACTATTGGTGAGCAACATGGATCGCAGATCCATGTTGCTCCCTGTTTTCTCAAAAAACATCGTTTAGGGCCTCAAAATGGCCCCGGAACTTAAAAACTACTAAAAATAGTAAATTACCAAAATTGTCAAAAACATGTTTTGGGTCAGCTAGAGAAGGTGGGTGGCCACCGATATCCACTGGGATCAATCCTCCCTCCTTAGGAAGCAATGGTCTCCATTGCGTTGAGTTCCCGGGGGAGAGGGGAAAGCGATTGCTGAATCTGAATCTTGGTGATCTTCTTGCCTTGTTGGAGACGTCGCGCTGCTTGGTTTGTTGAAGGTCGTCAC
>JASDQU010737281.1:164953-183002 GCA_032191745.1 Picea mariana
CATCTAGTAACTAGGGTCTACCCCCCTTGGCTTCCCTAGGAGTTAGCCTAGACGGAAGAGGTTCAAGTCAAAGTGACAGCGTGGACTTTGAACCTAGGCATTGTGCCTCCGAAGACACACTAAGTGAGCAAGATTTAGTTCACGTTTGCAAGTGTGTATAAGGACGGCAACACACTCTTGTGTGTGTTAAGGTCTATGGTGTGGGGTATCTTCTCTTGAGAATATAACAAAGGATTGATGGGTTTTTCTCTTCACTGAGAAGGGTTTTCCCAGAATACTTCTTGTGTTTTTGTGCATGGTCATTCTTCTTGTGATCTTGGTTATTGCAGCACTTGTGTATGTTGTTGCTCATTGTTTATGGTTCAAGTACATGCTAAATGAAATAAACTACATGTGCATGAGCTAAGCATTAAAACTCAACAAAAATGGCCTTGGAAGGTTCCAGACCCCAATTTTCCAAACTAGGACCTGCTAGTAAAATGGCCTTGCAAGTTGATTCCTCTAATTTTTTCCACTCCGAAAGGATCGAGATAGATGAAAAACAATATAATGATCCAATCCGGATCACATAACAGCCCTAAGAGGATGAAAATTCACAGGGCTAAGATCCGGGAGACCTCTAGGAAAGAGGTAAAATTTCTGTTTTACATTAAAATTCAATGAGTGCAGAAATTTCCACAATGAACTGTCCGCTTGAACTACATATAGTAGGAATGGCATGGGAGTGAACATACTAACTTTTATTTCTTCTATTACCTTCTTATTAGAGTTGGATAACTTCCAAACAACAGCTTGAAAAGATTACCCCACCCATGTGAAGGTCGAGTTGGATAGCTTCCTGAAAGCAGATTGAGAGAATTACGCCACTAATGTGAAGGTTAGTGTTTTTACATTCAAATCTTTAATGTTATTTATTATCTTTTACTAGATTTAGACTTTATTTGATCATTTGTAGAGTGGCACTTGTCAAAGGATACGAAGCTGCAATACAAAAGAGTAAACAAATAAAATTTCTATGATACAACACTGGGAAATTATGATAAAATACTAAGCATGATATAGAAGAAGTGCAGATCATAAAATGGAGATGCAGCTGAATAAAATTTGACAATTTGCAAAACATGGATTCGTATAATGGGCCTTAAAGAGGCATTGCAAATGATTCAAATCAATTGAAATAGAACCTCAAAGAACACAGTTTTGGTTCTCAACTTTTGGGAATGGGGGATACCAGACTTGTTATTTTCAGAAAGCAGATAATCAATTGTACTCTATGTTGATACACATTCATTGTCCTGTAAAGGATTAAATATTTGTACAGCCCAAATCACTCATATTATACAGTACTTAAATCAATATAAATGCCATTTCATGTTGTTTCAGCCAGAGCAAGAAATATTGAACTACGTCCTCTTTATTAGTCCAAGCTAATATGCATCGTTTAACATGTATGTGATATCTGCATGTTGCATTAAAAATTGCAAGACCTTTTCTCCCTTAAGGAATTCCTGTGCCTGTAAAATGGAGGAAACAAAGAGACTCAAACCAGGTGCAAGAAAGTCATACACTTTGTAGTTGCGAAGAAAATAATTAGCAATTGCTGACCTGCTCTCTAACACGGTCTCTATCAAATTCATGATTATAGCTTTTGAATTCTGCTGCAGTATCTTCCGCCTCTTTTTCCAGCTCTTCCTCGGAGTACTGGGCATTGGAAACGATTTAATGAGTCAGGAAAAGTATATCAATGCCAGTATTTTCCATTTGAAGGTTATTAAGTGAAAAGATGAAGTGTTCTCAATCTGCTACAGTAAACTTATGATATTGACAGAATCCATCTGACTTGCCATGCAAGGCTAATTTATAGAGTTACTAATAACATGAATTGCCTCAACTCCTAACATAATCTCTATATATACAGGAAAAAGTTAAAGATTTTTTACCTAACATATTTTTAATGATGTGCAAAGAAAGTACATTGGTTGTTATGATAAGGTATACCAACTTTTTAAAATGACTTAAAACATGTTCTAGAAAGGCACTTTAGACTTGAAGAAATGAAACAAATTTATATTTAATGTCTACAAATGCCCAAAATAGGTCAATGGGACTGGGAAGTACAACCTTCGACAACAGCCATAAAGAATGCCTACTAAGAAAGGAAAGGAAGAAAGAGAGTAGAAAATAAATCAGAAGATGGAGGGAACCCAAAAGGGTAACCCTAAACATATATAGGACCTGATGTTTGGCATCTTTTTCTGAACATCCAGCTTCTTTCAGAGAATCTAGAGTGTTTTTGTTAGTTCACGCCAGAATCCAGTGAACTGCCAAGCTTGGAATATGTTGAATTTTCACTATGCTTAATTCAAGCATGAGGTTTATTTCATTTTTAACATTTACTTGAACCAGAAACAAATGCAGCTACACCATTCACAATTGCTGCAATAACCAAGATCACAAGAAGAAATACCATGCACAAGAACACAAGAAATATCCTGGGAAACCCTTCTCAACATGGGAAGAAAACCCAGCAATCCTTTGCTATATTCTCAAGAGAAAGACCTCCCACACCATAGACCTAGCACACAAAAGGGTGCTCTCTAAAACCAAGAAGCTGGCGCCAAAGAGAGGTGCGCACTTCAGCCCTAGAATATGTACTTGCTGAAATTTCCAAAATCACATGTGTGTTGTGTTTCCTCAATGGGGAAATCACCTTTATTTATACTAGACTGGACACATTAAAAGTGGTGTCTATTGGCACAACAAAGCTGACCTCAATAACTCAGAATATAATTAATTATTACAATAAACATTAATTATCTTTTACATATGGTGGAGCCAACCTGTACTCTTTACATCACAATTAGGGTTACATGTAAATCTCACTCTCTGACAATATAGCAAGGGATCTCACCCACCCACTAGTGCTCAGCCACTAGGGGCACGTCCTCCTGTGCTCAACCATAGGGATGTCCTACTCAATAGATCTCTATCTCACTGAGTCACAAAGGAGAATCATCTATAGTATCACATCAGCTCAACTCTCTTCACAAAGGAGAACAATACACCGATCACATGGGCACCTTCACCCCTCACAGGGGTACACATCATTCATCTCAAACGACACACCCATCTTATGGGCATCCTCACACCACACAGGGGCATACACATCGATACACCCATCTCATGGGCATCCTCACCCCACATAGGGGCACACAACGTCCCATCTCAGTCTTAGAGAGGAATGACACACCCATCACATGGGCACACCCAACACATGGGCTCTCTCACAGGTCAACTCACTCAGTCTGTGTCCTGGAGGATGTCTCACGAAGCTGTAATCATCAACACTCCCTCTCAACTAGGGAGGCATTCTCCACCAGGCCAAGTCTCTCACTGTAATGTCCCCACTTTGGGACATCATTATATTACAAAGTGTTATGATGACCAGAGTGGCCAGATGGAGGTTATAGCGAGTATAGGGGCCATTGAGGGGTATTTTGAGGTCCGACTTGCATCGCTCATCTTATTTCATCATTATGATTCATTCCTCACAGCTTGGCATTGGTTTCGTTGCATTCCGACGATTTCCATGATTTCGAGTTATTTTGGGCTATAGGTTAATTAAATTCACTAAGAAGGTCATATTGGGCATAATATTTGGAGGAACCTCTTAGTGTAATAGCTCATTGGAATCGGGAGGAACAACACTACAGGATAAGATGATGAGAAGTGACTTTCAGTGGCCAGGGAAGCCACAAGGAGAGATAAGGTACTTTTCAGAGGTAAAATGGTTAATTAATTAATTAAAGTGATTTAATTAATTAATTAATAATTAATAAAGTAAAGTCACTTTGGAGAGACAAGGTGAGTAGGAAGGATAAAAGAAAGACAAGGGCCTCTATTCTCTCATTCATGTTGATTATCATTTTGATATCTGGCTTCTAGCTAGTGAGCCGATGCACTTGGGGGTTTTGAGGGTTTTGACTTAACAAACCCTAGAGATCAGCTCGGTGGTGAAAGATCCCACCCAACCTAGTCCAAGCTTGGCCACAGAGGTGAAAGATTCCTATCCCTCCCTCACTATTCTACATCAGATCTACGCAGCTTCAGAAGGATTCTACACCAGCCACAGGTACCGAGAGGGAGAGGGTGCACCATTGAGGGTTTCCAGCAAGCGGGGTGCATTTGTGGAGCTAGATCAGTTCGTTCTGGCCAAGGAGAAAGGTTTTTGGAGATTCTAGTTACTAGGTTATCTTGCGAGAGACCATAGCGTCCTTCTTGGCTCATCCAGGGAGTACTTTGATGGAGCATTAATTTATTTGGAGAGTGGGACGAGTTCTCCAAGAGGAGGGGCACAATCTTGGAATGTATCTACTCATGGAGAAGGCCCAAGATTCATTCTTTAGCTAGGGATCTATCCTATCCTATTCCTAGACATCAGATCTACGTTTCTAGAGTGTTTTGCTTGCTATTGGTGCCAAGGAGGAAGAGGGTCGAATTGTTGAGGGTATTCAGCTTTCCAACAGGGCGTGACTTAACTAGTTTTGGGGTTCGGTACTTCATAAAGCCCGGATCTCATCTTGTTGTTCATCTATTGTAGCCAGGGGGCCTTTGGAGGCTCGTATCTTCTCTTATTGATCTTGATTGAGGATTATTCTCATTTTGTTATGAACTCTTAGCTATATTGTACCAAATCTGCAGATCCAATGTATCAGGGTTTTCTTCTATTATGAATAATATCAGATCTGAGGTATTTTGATTTATCTCTTGTGTTGTTGATCTTGCATCTGGTTGAGGTATGTTCCATTGCTATAGCTTCTTGATTATTGTTGCAAACACACATAGAAATCATCATATTAAACCCTAGTGCAACCTAAAAGACCAAATCAACAAAGTGTTTGACGAAATGCCACAACCAGAAAACAATTAAAAAATCATGAAAAATGAAATGTTCTTGGCCCCTGGGCTTGGGAACATTATACTCACGGAAGTACTTGAACTTCGTCTTGGCAAGCGGTTTGGTGAAGATATCTGCAATCTACTCATGTATAGGAAGGTACTGCACGTGTACTGTTTTCCTCTGCACCATGTCTCTGATATAATGATATTTTATCTCAATGTGTTTCGATCTATCGTGAAACATAGGGTTCTCAGAGAACTTCACACAACTCTGGTTATCACAATGAATAATGGTAGGATCCATCTCATGATCAAACAAATCTGTCAGGAGCTTGCGAAGCCACACTACTTCCCGGACTGCCACACTCAACGCTATATACTTTGCTTTTGTGGTACTCAAGGCCACAGGGCTCTGTTTCTTGCTGCACCAGGAAATCATGGCAGACCCCAAGGTAAAACAACAACCGAATGTGTTCTTCCGGTCCACTGCGCTCCCTGCCCAATCTGCAATGGCATATCCCTGCAAACTCATGTCTACGCTGGAGGCATATCTCAGGCCATATCCAACTGTGCCTCGTAGATATCTCAATACATGCTTCGCTGCTATCCAATGAGTCTGTCTCAGCTGACTCATGAACTGACTCAGTACATTCACTGCATAGCATATATCAGGTCTGGTGTTAACCAGATACATCAATAATTCGACCAACTGTTGGTACAAATGTGGATCAATCTCGCCTGAATCAGTAGAGGCATCATTCATTTTCTTCAAATCCATCACCATTGGTGTAGGCATGGATTTGCACTCTATCATACCGAACTTCTTCAATATCTCCACTGTATATTTTCCTTGACTCAGGAAAATCTCATCAGTCCTCTGCCATACTTCTAGTCCGAAGAAGTAGTGCATCATACCTAGATCCTTCATCTCGAATTCAAAAGTCAATGCTCGCTTGCATTCAACAATAAGTCTTTCTGAACCGGTGAGGAATAAGTCATCCACATACAGGACCAAGATTAGGCACTCGTTACCAACAATATGATAATATAGGTTTGGATCAGCAACACTCTTGCTGAAGCCCAACCTCATCAAGAATCCATCCATCTTCTCGTACCAAGCACGAGGTGCTTGCTTTAGTCCATACAAGGCTTTCTTCAACCTACACACATGATTTTTCTCGTCGTGTTTCACGAATCCTTCTGGCTGCTCGATGTAAACTTCTTCATCAATCTCACCATTGAGAAATGTTGTCTTTACATCCATCTGATGCAGTTTTCAACCCATGGATGCAGCTAGTGGAATGATAGTACGGATGGAAATGTATCAGGCTACTAGAGCAAATGTCTCCTCATAGTCAATTCCCTCCACTTGTGAGAATCCTCTGGCTACAAATATCGCTTTGTATTTCTCGACACTTCCATCAGTTGCATGTTTGATCTTATAGATCCACTTGGAAGTTACTACAGACTTCCCTTCTGGTCTCGGAACAATATCCCACACATCATTCTTCAAGATGGACTTATATTCTTCTGCCATGGCATCTTGCCATACCTGCTGACCTGTCGCTTCTCCATGACAAGAAGGCTCAGAATTAATGATGTGGCTCATGGCTAAAAAGTAGCTCGAAAATCTCTTTGGTCTCTTGCTCTCTCGGGATGTGCCTTGAGGAGTTGCATGGCCCTCTGCCTCTTGCTGAGTTTGTCGAGCTCAAGCAGGCCTTTTATCTACTGCAATGTCTCTGGGGATATCAACTGGAGCAACTAGATCAACTGAAACAACTGGATCAACTAGAATAATGGATGTCTCCCTCTGAACTGCTGAAGGGGGAGAAGGTATTGTCTTTCTTTCAATCTCCATCTAAGATTCTCTGGATCTTTGAAAGGCTATCTCTTCTTCAAAGATAACATCTTTGCTTACCTCATTATGTCTCTAACCAGGGATGTCGATCCGATATGCTTTTGAAGATTCACTATATCCCACAAATGTACCTTTTCTGCTTGAAGGGTCTAGCTTGGACCTCTTCTCTTTGGGTACATGAAAGTGTACTGGGCACCCAAATATCCTAAAGTGTCCAATATCAGGCTTCACTCCAGTGAAGGCTTCTTCGAGAGTCATGTTCTTCAAAATCTGGTGAGGGCTTCTGTTCTGAACATATACTGTTGTCATGCATGCTTCTGCCCACAGAATCATAGGTAGACTCTGATCATGTATCATTGCTTTGGTTGCTTCAATGATGGTTCTGTTCTTCCTCCTTCTGAAATAGTTTCGACTCCCCCTGAGTCAAATGACTCACTCTGAATTCTGAAGGATAAACATCTTCCTTTGTTGTTAACCTGCCTGGAACAAGAAAACAAACGAAAGGAAACAAGACAAGAATATCTCCTAGAGGGGAATAATGAGTACATCTCTAGAATAAAAACAATTTAAGGATTGTTGTCACAGCTACAACACCTACTTGTAATGTAGCAAACTTAGAAATGTAGGTTAGAGACATGATAATTAAAACAATCAAACCTAGAGTCTTCACTTCAAGTGTGTTGTTCCTCTGAATGCACTGAGATCCCTCTGGATCCACGATTGCAGCAAAGGTTCCTTCCTCTTGCAAGTACCCTCATGACAATGATACAAATAATATATACAAGTGCATACCTGAGAGTGTTGATATGATTTCTCCAATGGCACCTAGCTAATCTTTGATCTCTAACATCTTCATGAAGAAGATAGCAACGGTGTCACCTTTTGTCATCTTCCTTCCTTTCTTCCTTCTCTTCATCAGTAGTTGTCTCCGGTAAAGCTTTTTATATCACCCACAATATAGATCTTCCTCATGAAGAGTGATCTGAAGTATTGACTTCCAGGAACTGAAGTTGCTTGATCCATCAAGCCTATCTTCCACCAAGGTTTTGTTCATCATATTTTCAGGTTCTTCAGAAACCCTTGCTAACTGGGCTAGCAAACTTAGGTTTTGTTGGGCTTATGACTGCCAACAATAAGCCTTGAAAGTAAGAAGAACACTGGTGAGTTGAAAATCTCCTTCAATGAGTTGCAGAAACCCTAAATCTGAATTTTCTACAGAAAATTGTGAAACCCTAGGGCCAAAAGTAAAAAAATCTCGGAATTGCAATCTGAAGCTTGYTGGAGGTGCGYTGAGGGAGGCTGTACACTCCTATGCAATTTTCAACCCCAATTTCCAAGTATTAAGTGATGGAACACTCAAAAAGAGAGGGTTGTACGAATTTTCTGGAAACCCTAGGAGGGTCGTACGGTTCTGCAGAAGAGGACGGCTTGCTTGAAKCTTGTGCAATGGGTTCTTCAAAACCTAAGCTTTGATACCATGTTGAATTTTCACTATGCTTGGCTCAAGCATGAGATTTATTTCATATTTAGCATTTACTTGAACCATAAACAAATGCAACTACACCATTAACAAATGTCGCAATAACCAAGATGGCAAGATCACAAGAAGAAATACCATACACAAGAACACAAGAAATATCCTGGGAAACCCTTCTCAACAAGGGAAGAAAACCCAGAAATCCTTTGCTATATTCTCAAGAGAAAGACCTCCCACACCATAGACCTAGCACACAAAAGGGTGCTCTCCAAAACCAAGAAGCTAGCACCCAAGAGAGGTGCGCACTTCAGCCCTAGAATATGTACTTGCTGAAATTTCCAAAATCACATGTGTGTTGTGTTTCCTCAATGGGGAAATCACCTTTATTTATACTAGACTGGACACATTAAAAGTGGTGTCTATTGGCACAACAGGGCCGACCTCAATAACTCAGAATATAATTAATTATTACAATAAACATTAATTATCTTTTACATATGGTGGAGCCGACCTGTACCCTTTACATCACAGTTAGGGTTACAAGTAAATCTCACTCTCTGACAATATAGCAAGGGATCTCACCCACCCACTAATGCTCAACCACTAGGGACACGTCCTCCTGTGCTCAACCACAAGGATGTCGTACTCAATAGATCTCTATCTCACTAAGTCACAAAGGAGAATCATCTGGAGTACCACATCGTCTCAACTCTCTGCACAGAGGAGAACGATACACCCATCACATGGGCACCTTCACCCCTCACAGGGGTAAACATCGTTTTATCTCAAACGACACACCCATCTTATGGGCATCCTCACCCCACACAGGGGCATACACATCGATACACCCATCTCATGGGCATCCTCACCCCACACAGGGGCACACAACGTCCCATATCAGTCTTAGAGAGGAATGACACACCCATCACATGGGCACACCCAACACATGGGCTCTCTCAAAGGTCGACTCACTCAGTCTGTGTCCTGGAGGATGTCTCACGAAGCTGTAATCATCAACAGAAGAAACTCTGAATTGCTAGTTTATCAAACTAGTAGTGCAGCTAGAGTTATGAGCAAGCTCAGTGTTTGATTAGCTGGAAAAATATAAACTATGGTTGAGCACAGAGATATTTGCATGAGAACAATGAGAAAAAATCTCACTGCCTTGATGCAATACCCCAAATAATTTCCCACAAAAAGTCAGTACTAAATGCACATGTAATCTCTATGGTGTTTTATCTAGTCAACTACAACATGCCAATTGACTATAGAAGACAGATCAAGTTTAGAAGGAAGCCCTTGAAATAGCTACAGGATTTGTATGGTGCCACATGAGAGTCTCCACAAAAACCCATGATTTTTTGCGACAAAGATGCCGAAATTGCAATTGCCAATTCCAGAGTTTAGAATCTAGATTAGATCAAAAAGACCAATGGGATGCATAGAATAAGTGATTATTATTTTCTTCCCTGCTTTAGGAGGAAATTGTACACATTTTTCTGTTCAAAATGTTGCTTGGGAGTGTATTGGGGAACACATTTAGATTGCTAAGACGAGCTGCCTTTCTTTCCTACCAGGTATGTAGTCATTGACACCTGTCTAGTGTGAATCATGGTGTCAAGAAGAGAATCTTTGCTAAAGCTCAAATATTTGTGTTGTTTATCTCATCATTACTAGAAGTTCATGGATACATATGGAAGTAATTCCCCACAGGTGAATATGTTGGTCCAAAAGCAAGTATTAGCTCATAGGTACAAGTTGGTATTGGGATTTGACTTAACTGTGAAGCTGATTTACAATGGTTTGAACATAGACCATGATTTAGAATTATTGGGTACAAAAAAGACAGAGTAACATAAGATTCAGAGTCCAGACAACACAAAAGAAGGCTAGGAAAGAACCCCTCATATGGACACCTTATTCAGGCTCCAGTGGGGGCATTATTTACAATAGTTTCACATAGACAAGATCCCACTGGGGATGGTGCTATACAGTTACATATCAGATACGAAAGTGTCTAGGAGAGGGCAGTAACATATATACCCCCTTAGTACCTCATTTTAGCATTTTATTTTTCATTTGTCATCTTATGCATGAGTGCTTATTGCATAGTTCTGAAATCTTTCAGTAATGATTATGGGGGCACCCTTTTCCTACATCATTGTGTTGAATTTATGATGGCATATGCGAGTGGTGCATTTGCATTTATGATGGTGATAGCATAATCACTTGCAACATCCTGCATTTACAACGCTGTGGCCTACATTTATGACGTGGCATACAAATATGATGTCGGAGACTGGTATAAGTTGGACTTGATGGCTACAGCACCACATTTTGTATCACAGCCTAAAAGTATGAACTTGAAATACTATTTTGCAGTCTATAGTACAATATATATGTACCATTTATCACTGTGATCCCTCATTTATGGCATCTACAGAATCCAGACTGTAGTACAATAATTATGGTGGATTTATTATTGCAGCTCCTTATGGCATGCTCCAACTACCTTATAACAATCATGGTGCTTTTATGACTGCAACTCCCATTAAAGGTGTCTATGTCAGACTTGCAACCTTTATTTATTGACTGTGGCCTGTATATTTTACCCTGTGGGACTAACTGTTATTGCATTTTTTTTCACAAGGAAAACCTCATGGGATCCCACCCTCTTCCCCAGAATATCCGGATGGAGGATGACTCAACAACCAGCTACAATAGTGGCTGGTAATCCCGAGGAAATCAACTAGATTTGAACCTATAACCTAAGGCCTCCCTGTCGACAACATGCCTTGGGCAGATGGTTCAACTGATTGAGCTGACCCTTGGGTCTGCCTACTGTTTCTGCATTTATGAACACAACATTGCATTTAATGACAACTGATCTGTGAAGTTGTATGGAAGATACTTATTGTTTGTAAATATAGAATCATAACTCATTGCAGCAATTGACTATGATGAATAATGGACTTGTTACCCCCCCCCCCCAGCCTAGGGGTAACTGGAGGAGATCACGTCTCATGGCCCACAATGAAGACAGTGATCCTGTTGATGATGATGATCAGCATGTCCACCCATTGCAGCCCAACAGCCACCCTCAGATTGCCTCTTCTACTTTGGGTCAGCCAAGCTCATCACATCCAGTCAACACAGTGTATGGGACATGGTAAGACAGCATCACCATGAGGTATGTTAGTCCTTTCTTTATACAAAGTGTTTGAAATATCCCTGATCCAGCTGATCTGGATATCTACTGTTGAACTATAGTTTTGTCACTAAAGTCTGATACTCTGGGGGTTTTTGGATGCATTTGAGTTAATGTGTGACAGCTTGGTGATTTTCACATGTGTGTTTCATTCATTAATTGTTTTAGCAGTACAAAGATAATGCATGTGAAAGAAGGATAACACAGCTCACTGATATATATAATGAGGAAAAAGCAGGAAATATAATAATAAGCTAGAAGCAGATATACTAATCATCAGTTAGATCTCATGGATCGTCACTGGAATACAAATCAACTAACAAGAAATACTCGTGATCAGAAGAATGAAGGCTGGTCTATGCATGCACGGATAGATCGACAAAAAGTAGTCCGACAGCTCACGGTAACTACGGCAGAATCTGGAAAACTCGCCCTGATGGCGATACCCGTTGGAATGGACTAGAAACTGTCTCAAAAGAAGCGCCCTGGCCTCTAGGCTGATCCTGATGACTGTCGGACTGAAGATCCGACCTCTGAAGCTCTAGATGTCACCTCCTGGGGGTTTGCGAACCTCTAGGGTTGTGGGAGTGTGCCCTAGTGATTCCATCGACGAAATCTGACAATGTATGGCTCAAAACAATCGTCCTGGCCTCCTCTGTAATGGGTCGGAAGGGTTTCCTCGGATCTGCTCCGAAATGCCCCCTAGAACCCCAAATGTACTTCCTCAAGAGTTGTGCCCTAAATGACTTTTTTTCTTTCCGGGAGATTCCACCGTCGGAAACTGACAACAGGTGGCTCAATAGGTGCGCCTTGGCTAGCTCTCTAATGGGTCGAAAGGAATCGGCCAAATATTGAACTGTCTCAAGCGGCCACACGAACCCTTTCTCTAACCCTTGCGCCCTCACTGGCTGAGCTGCGCAATCACTGAACTGGATACCTGTAATGCACGGTGAAATACATGGATGGTATCTCCGATAGGTTAGGGTGTGTCTCTCAACACCGAAACCGATCAATGGTAGTGGTTTCCTCCAGAAATCCACAAAACAACAAGGGGGTCGATTTCCTCCTCCTCTGCAAATATCTCAACATCAAATCATAACATAATCTCGAATTAGGTTGCTTTTCCCTTCCTTTATAGCTTCCCGAAACCCTAATTCGTTGTTGACCTTTTCCCTCCAAGTGACTTTTACTTTATTTTGTTATTCCTTGATTAAATCACTTAATTAATTAATTAATTAACCATTTTACCTCTAAAAAGTGACTTATCCATCCTTATGGCTTTTCCGGCCACTGAAAGTCACTTCTCATCATCTTATCCTGTAATGCTCTTCCTCCCGATTCTGATGAGCTATTACACTAAGACGTTTCTCCAAGTAATATGCCCATTATGACCTTCTTAGTGAATTCAATTAAGATATGACCCATAATAACTCAAAATTACGGAAATCATCAGAATGCAACAGAACCAAAGCCAAGCTATGGATCCTGATGATGAACGCTGCAAGTCGAGCCCAATAAAACCCCTCAATATCTCTCGAACTCTCTGTCACCCCTATCTGGCTACTTGTGTAGAGATAACACTCTGAAATGTTGTAATGTTATAATGTCCCAAAATGGGGACATTACAGTCCTCATGTCAGAATATTGCTTTTCCTTAAGCAATAACTAAATCCAACTACATATGATACCGGGGTCCCATATCCACCTATGTGACACAAGGTAGACTCCCCTCAAGATGTGGTCTCTCCAAGTGCTCACCACGCATGACACCCACATGCTCCTGATGAGTAGAATGATCAATGGTCAAAGAATCTCATTCAACTCCCCGAGCAACCACTCTACTCGAAACTCAACTCCACCAAACGTTGAACTACCAAGCACTCCAATCCCTGGATCCCATATCAGAATGTGAACTGCAATGCCTTGTGAAATATAGTCCTGTAACATATCAATGCCATGAGTCTCCTGCTAATAACACATGGTTTCAACCTGAAATGAGTCTATCCTCCAAGACCTTACCAACCCCAACACGACCTCCACCAACTGGACATGCTGCTGCCATAGTGAGGTACTACAAGACCTCAACGAATCACCAACAAGTGACGTACTCCCCCCAATACTGAAGCTCACTAGAAATTCAAAGTGACTTCCCCCTGCAAAGATCCACTCGTCTCCATCAGTCAATGAAATGCCCAGCCCTGTAATCCCAGGGTCCCATGCTAGCCTCTGACAGGCACCACCACGCAGACGCTACACTATTCCGATCATGACTGTCTGCTCAAAGTATAGATCTGGATCCCCCACTCTTGGATCCTCATGCTGACATACCTATGAAAACTGGGCCTGTTGTCAAGAAGATGAATTTGTAAAGGTATCTCTATGGAATCAACATCTACCCAACCACCTCCATACTCGATCATGAGTATCAAGCAATAGAGAGACGTCATCCCCTTCCTAGGGTGACGTTAGCCCCTTTTAGGGAAAATGCAACCTCCTGGAGTGAAACGCTAGCCCTCCTTGGGCTTCTCCATGCTGCCACATGTGCCAAAACTGCCTCCAAAAACGTCCATACTGCTAGGTGACGTCATGTGCATCCTGGGAGACGTCTGGTGGATTCTTCTACTCATCCCTGGTACAAATGCTCTGCCCTGTCCTTGCCCCTTGCTTGGGTCTCAGCATGCATCGGGTGGGCTCTTCAGCCCCATGGAGGTCCGAACTGATCATCTCCCCATGTGTACCTGTCCAACATGGTACCTGTCCATCAGGCATGATCCTGCACATCAACAACTACGCCCTCCATGGGCTCATAAGTCACAGGGATCATAGCAATGTCAATCACATCTCATCATCAATATTATTAAACATGTGCATAAAACCCCTATTACCCCAATTAAATGCTCAAAGACATTATACAAGTCTGCAATACAAGTTTGGGGAAAGTGACAGGGTGCCCTATTGGGCTAGTGTCCACTAGAAAAGGAAAGTTCCCGGAAAAGACTAAATCTGAGTCATGTAAGTGGGTGAGGTGGATAAGGGATGTCCTGAAAATAGGTGTAGTGAAAGCAAGGGAATGCAGAACTTTACCTGTGGGTGCCTTTGTAGAAGGTGACTTGCACCTGTTCTGGATGCAATTGTTTCCAAGCCCACTCATGCCTTTATTCTTTCTTCTTTGTTCATTTTTTCTTTCAAGTGGCTAATTAGGGGACACTGCCTTGGCGTGGTGACCAGTGGTGGCAGCGTTACCCACAAGTACTTTCATAGAAATGAGAAGGTTAGCTCGTGATGAGACCCCCTTTCTCTTGGCGATGCAACCAAGAGTCATTACCCTGGCATGGTAACCAGTTGCTAGTAGTGTCATACTGCTAGGTACCCATGGACCTAATAGGCTGGCTCGTGATGAGACCCTCCATCCTCTGACTAGGTCTTGTTTTATTATTTTTATGGGTCCCTCTTGTTTCTTGCTAAAAAGCCTTTTATTGCTTTCTCGGGGATCCCTGGGCGAAGCATCTCGAGGTTTTATCTTTAGTCTTTTATCTTTTGCCAACTTGCTTTTACCTTCTGGGCCTTTAGCCCCTTCTTCCCACAAGGCAAGGTGCAACCCTTAAATAATTGGTCAACCCAATGCCCGGACAAGTGAAATGGGGTAGATGAGCAGGAAGCAAGATGAAAAGGTGGTAATATGAAAGGAGCGAACGATGACTTTTTAGAAATCCCCCTAGTGGCAAACCAAAACCTATGGGCACAGGCTTACTAGGGCATCCTGTCATTCCCCCCTAAACATGGTCAAGTGGACAAGTATAAGATCCAAGCATTTGTTAGAAACAAAAGGAATTAAATGCACATATTCAAAGGTTTTGAAGATCAGAGTGACACATACCATGATACCCGGACTCATTACCTCATGGAACAAGAACCATCTCTGATACAGGACCAAGCCGAAGGTGATGGATGTTGTTGCTGTTGAAAAAGTGGAGGTGCTGAACGGGAGAAAAGATGGGCCCTCCAGGGCCATGCTCTAGTCGATCTGGCTCTTGGTACTCCATGTCTAGGACCTGTGGGCCTCGAGACATAATCTCCTAGTTATCCCTAAAAGTGGGGATAACATCTAGCTGACTGGCTCCAACTCGGGGACATGTGCTCACCGTAGAGCGCATGAGAACCTCAACATCTCTGGCATAACCTGTTACCTGCTTGATCCCAATAGCAACTATTAGTAACTGATTGGAGTGGTGATACCACCCCAGCATATATATATATATATATATAAGACTAAAATAAAGCAATCATAAGTGTGAATGTAAAAGAAAACTATTCTAACATGCAATGCAGATGGTATAGTATAATGAATGCAAAAATGACTACCTACTTACCTGTACTTACCTGTGAAGTCAGGTTCCCCCACCTTGGTGAGGTTTGAGGAGGCGCCCGCTGATCGGTAATGGACGCCTTCTTCCTTCCAAAGTGGACAAGTAGTAAGAGTCGTCAACTGATTCTCTTCCAATTTTGAAAGGTCCGAGCCAGGATTGAGTACTTCCTTTGACATTAGTTGGCTCTCCTTTCTGGGTATCCCACATCCACACTACGTCCCCTTCCTTGTACTTTCTGATCTTATATTTAGTTGTTCCTTGAACGACCCTGGTGTATTGTGTAGAGGGAGGGGGGTGGGATTCTGCTGTAAAAACCTCCTGCTGGGACGAGTGAATCAGTACGTCACTTTCTCCTATTTTTAGTAATTTCACGGTCCCAACTTCCTTTTATACTTGTCTAGGAGTTGTTGATATTCTTCTTTCTTGGGCCACTGAATTTGATCAAAGTCTTCCTCTGTTGCAAAAGGCATATCATTCGAAGAAAATTCAGGAAGACTTTGTATGATTAATTCATGTGTTTTGTCATCTTTGATGGGATTGCTAGGTTCTTGCACATGAGTTGTAGTCACAGGTACATTCGAGAGACGACCTATAGTTCCATCTTTCAAAGGTATATTCACATAAGTGAGGTCCATCTCAAGAGCACCTCCCAGTTTTGCAGCAAACTTCCTAGACAACAACATCCCCCATACATTTGGGACATCTACCACCACTATGTCCATGTGAATGACTTTCTCGGGGTATTCTTTAAGGCAAACTTTGACGTTGTCAATCACCCCATGTCTGGGTATGGCTTTAGATTCAAAGCCACACACATTCCTATAAGGTCGTGTGACTTTTAAACCTACTTGTTGCATGACCTTGAGGGACATCATGTTAGCACCGGCCCCTGAATCCAGCATGCAATTGTTGAGGCTCTTGTTATTCATCATCAAGGTCATGAAAAAGGGAGGATGCTCATTGTATTGGACCCTAAAGTGATCAGCTTGCAACATGATAGGAGGGTCCATGGGTCCATCTGATTCTTTGAAGAAATTGTCAAATCGTTCTTTGACACATGGCACCTTAATTACTTCTTTCAGAGGGATGGTTACATGCATCTTAGATAGCGCCCCTTCAAAGTCAAAGTTCAAGTTAACCCTCTTAGTTTTGGAAGTCTTACGAAGAAGTATATCCAAAGGTGGGGGTTTTGTTTGGGCTGCCAAAGGAATGGTAGAGGTGGGTTGGTTCAACTTCTTTCTTCTATACACCTGGAACTCTTGTTTTTTCAACTTCTCTTTTGATTCCTAGTCTAGGTTGTTTATTATTTCCATTCTAGCCAACCTGGATGCTTCTTTCATGCCCTCCTGATGCTCTTCAGCGGTGATATTTATTTAAGGGCCTTCCATGATATGCCCTATATTGTTCACTTGTTGATGGCCATCATTGTTATAAGGACATTCATGCTCCCAATGTGCTTCACTGCATTGTAAACATCAAGGATTTTCATCCACAACATTGGTAGGAGCTAAGGTGTTTGGAACCTCCTGATCATTTTTTGGTTTATAGAATTGGTTCCCCTTTTGAAATTGACCTTTGTACAGGACCCTAGGTGCTTGGTTCTGGGCTCTTTCCAAGTTGACAATTCTACTCATCATTAGCTCCTGATTTTTTATCATGCCATCCATGGTTGCTTGTAATTTTTCCATACTGGCACAAAGGTCAGATGTAGGCTCGGTATTGTGGACTATCTTGGGTTTAGTGTCCATTTTGCCCCTTGGATTTGTGAAAGGCTCAATCTTAGATGAATGGAGGTTGCCTTCAATCTTTGTGGCCAATTCTTGAGCTTCTTGGATGGTTTGGGGGTTTTTGTCTCTGAGGGGATACCGTAGCTGACCAGTGAAAGACTTGGTATAGATGTAGACAAGGTAATTGTCGGTTGGATGATGGCTAACAGGGATTTTTTGCAACAGGGTTTCAAACCTGGTGTGGAATTCTCGAATGGATTCATTTTCATGTTTCCAAAGGGAATTCAGCCTGGTAAGAAGCATGTTGGGCTTGTTATCCCCGATATCTAGGGATAACAAGGAGATCATGTCTTGAGGCCCACATGGTCCTAGACATGGAGTACGAGAGCAGATTGACTTGAGCATGGCCCTTGAGGGCCCATCTTTTCTTCTTCTCAGCCAGACTTGTCCTGTCAGCAGTACCAGCCTCCATCACTACCGGCCTGGGCTTGCATCAGAAAAGGCTCTTGCTCC
>JASDQU010737282.1:6342-28768 GCA_032191745.1 Picea mariana
ATTGGATCCCTAATAATTTTTATTTCAGTTCTTCTTTGCATTGATGAAAGGGGAATGGATATGGACCCTCTTGCCTTGATCAGTTTTTCATTTTATTTTCATTTTACCCTTTGTTGGGCCTCAGAAATGTCGTATTTTCATCCACCTTTTCCTTCATTATTCATTACATTCCATAGTCCCATTAACCTTTTATTATACCATTTCCATACATACATTTGTGTTTCACCTTACTATTTTCTACTTTATTCATTTTAGTATTATAAGTGAGTTTGTGATTAAATATTAGAAATTAAGATATTTTCATTATATCTCAAGGTTGGATGAGTTTGATGATGTGTGCAAGCATATTTGAAGATTTAAGCAAAGTTAAAATTCACCACCTATCCTCAAATTCAAATTACATATTCAAACTTAAAGATTTGAAAGAGAGAAGATTATGGAAGATTTGGTTGGCATATCTTATCTAAGATACGTGAGAGATGTGTGGAGGATTTGAAGGGATCATATCTTGTAATAATGGGAAAGTAGTTGATAGTGGTTGAGAGAATAGTGGATCTGTCATTATGACACTCATGTACATAAAAGAGTGTTCTCTCTTCATGGGGAGGAAGCTAATTCATAATTTAGTCTTGTAATTAGGACAAGGGGATTATTAGCTTTGATTATTTCATTGTTATTCTTTCATTCTTTGTCATTTGATTCTTGTAATATAATTTGAGATTGATTTATTGTCTGAGCTCACTTATGTATTTTGTCATTCAACTCTTCACATGATTATATTGCTTTCCTAGATTAATTTCATGCTTTCCTAGTTAGTCTTTCAATGCTTTCCTAGATTAATTTCATTTCAGAAATTTAGATTAGATTACTTCAAATTTAGTCATTCATATATAGTGTGTGTGCTTCGTAAGCCTACAAACCTTGGATTGACAAATTAAATAGTTGGGAATGTACTACAATGGAATCAAATGATAATATTTTTGCCTAACATTTTGGCGTCGTTGCCAGGGAAGCACGATGGATTGAAGTTTAGTTTGAATTTTCATGCAAGTGTGATTAGTCATGCTCCTAAATCTAAGGTGACATATGGGTAAGGGCATGTAAGGAGTGTTTCAATTTCTGAAATTTAACTTTTTGCAACTGTGAAGAGGTTTTCATGTGTTTCAGCAAGAGTCATTTTCATTTTTTTTATTTTGATTTGGGTGCTGTAAGAACCCATTTTGAAATATTATTTAACTATGAGTGTCACCTTGGAACATCTCACTCAGATCCTTGCAAAATCTTGGATTTATTCTTCTTAGGAAGATGATATCTTGACAGCATCCCAGAGCTTAAATACTCCTCTAGAAATGAACGAGGAACCAACATCCGAGGAACTTAAGGAGGACAATGAGGAGCTGCAGCATGATCTGAGTTAGGGAAATTGTGCCTACGAAAACTATATTGAACAATGGTTTCAAGCGACTACCAGGTTAGATTTTTTTAATTTTTCTTTTAATTTTGTTAATTTACAGTTACAACAACTAGATTCATTCATTCTTCTAAAATTCTATTTTTCATTCAAAAAATTGCCACTGAACATATTGTTGTTACTATTGTGTGCTTGGATCCATTGGTTATTTGACTACACGTAATTGATTTCTAAGATGTAATTAGCATAGAGTAGGTAGGTTTTCATTTTCATTTTCTGTTTTCATTATCAGATTTTGCTTTTACCGAGAATAAGTATGCTCTCCTCCACGCTTCGTGCGATCGCAAGGATCAGAGAATATGGATGATTTTGATTTCAAGAATGAATGTTTTTGCGCCCATCCTTTGACCTGCAAATAAACACTGTAAAAAAAAAAATTAGATGAATAAAACAAAGCTGAGTTTTTACATGTTGTTACAACAAGATAATATAGAAAAAAATTTACATGTTGTTATATCATCCTGATACAATGAAAAATTTACATGCTCTTACAACATGTTGGTACAACGACATTTTACATGCTATTACAACAAAATTTTACTTGCTGAGACAGTGACATTTTTGCTGTAACAGTGATTGAATAAATTTGGAGATCCGCAAACAATAAAACAATAGTGGCATTAGGATAAAATAAAATAAAACAAAAAATTATATAATAATAAATGGTTTGCAAATTCATGAGTTTTTCCCCACTGAATTATCACAGCATGCTAAAACAGTGCTAAATTGTGGTCTGTTGAATTCCATTTAAACTGTGAAAAAATTTGTTTCCTGTTGCCATAGTTTATGGTTTGAAGTCGCTTTCTCATTTTTGGTTTGATTTGCCGCAACACCCCTTGAATTATAACCTCCAACTGATAGATGTGAAAATCACAACTTTAGTACCAATATCCCCCATATTTTCACCTTACCCGGAGTGAAAACCTTCATACAAAACTCACCTGGTAACATACATTTTGGCATTGGTCAATTGAGTTACACATGCCATGCTAGAGAGATAACTTGCACTGCAACATCCTCCCTCCACCTCTTCCGTGGCCCATACCCCTAAGATTAATGCATGCATGACTGGATTAACAGTGCTAATTGGTTGTTACATAACCATCTATTGAACATTAATCGTGGAGTGAATTACATCCTGTAAAATGTTTTCGTTGCATCTATTTTGGGAAAAATTAAACGTGATCATTTTCTTTTTAATCCTAGACATTCCAATATTTGAAGGGATTGCTTGATATCTTAATAGATCTTTAGGCATTTGAGCAATTCCCATAACCAATATGTGTGATTATTTCCTGAATCTACTCCCAATATTCTCATGATCGATATAATCCTCATATAAAAAACTAGACACTTTGTGTTGGGTTTTTGACCAAAAAATAAGAACCAAATCAAGATCGTGCAACCATTATTTCTTTGCCTTACCTAATTATTGTTGCGTAAAATCAAAATCATGATTCAGTTGTGATATATTTGCATCAATATACCCTCTATATGGTGGTTTTTAACTACTGAAAATATCTGTGATGGTTGGTGGTAGGATTGCGATTATCCATATCCATAGGTCGATATCAATACATGCGATCCATATCTAGGGTTATGCACGTGTTGCCTGGACTTGAATTGTAGACCTTTGCAGATCATGGTCTTTCATGTTCTGGCACCAATAAATTAACAATCAGTCCATATCCTGAAGCGATCAATATTTTCACCATTGAATGATTAAATTTTGTTCCAAAGTCGATTCCATTAACGAATAGAGATTGGATGCACCCACTTCTCTTCACATATTCTTTGGATTTCTTTGTGTTGTTGATAATGCTTACGATCATGACCGGTTAGTATAATTTTTTATTGACTCCTAAGCAGAAACGAAGAGACGTATCCAGACTTATATGCCCATACACCCATACGCCCATGATTTCACTGCTAAATCAACGATGTCCAACATTGCAACTATCGTGATTGATGAAGACTGGGCCATATGCCAAGGCTGGCTCACATGGAAGTAGATGTTTCTATTATTTCACGTGATCTACTTCCTCATTGTTTGGGATGTGCATACTGATGGCAAGGTAATGGTGAATTTGTGAAGTTGACATTATTTAGGTAGTATTATATTGTGGTGTCCTACTATATTTACTTTACACGTGTTGTAGTTTATGCTCTGATCACCATAATTGCTTACCAGTATACCTGCACTAGTGTTTTATATGGATAATTGGCAACCCTTGCATTCTATGTGCTCACTAGTTACAGGTTCCATATGATCGGTAAGATCGACGATGATGAAGGAGGGTAGCCTCCATTGTGGAGGTGACTAGGTCTATAAAAAAACACAATTACTTGATCATGGATGCTGATGATATTCCCCGAGTCATCAGCGAGGCCTTTTATCTTGCAACATCTGGGAGGATGAGACCTGTTTTAGTTGATATCCCAAAGTATGTTCAGCATCAGATGACTATTCCAAATTGGAACAAAGCAATAAAACTTCATGTCTATATGGAAATACTCACAAAGGCCCCACAAATTTCTCAGTTAGAATAGATCCTGTGCTTGGTGTCTAACTCTAAGAAACTTGTCCTGTATGTTGGTTGGGGTTTCCTTAATGCTATTCAGGAACTCAAAGAGTTTGTAGATGATACAGGCATTCTGATGGCCAGTACTTTAATGGGCTTGGAATCTTTTCCATCTTCTCATGAGAAAAGCTTGGGGATGTTGGGCATGCACAGGAGTGTTTATGCCAATTATGCAGTGGATAAAGTTGATTTGTTGCTTGATTTTGGTGTTCTCTTTGATGATAGAGTGACTGGTAAATTGGATTCATTTGCAATCCATGCCAGCATAAGTTCTGAGGATCTCTAGTTGATCAGAATCTGGACCAAGGGTCTAAAAAAATGCTCAATTTTCAAAGTGCCCGGAATGCGACGAAAACAGTGCCATTGCGTCCGTCTCGTTCTCCTGATTCCGACGGTATATTTATTTTCGCAAACAGAGTCCGTATGGAGAAGTTATTGAGGTCTGTTCGCCGAGCCAAACAGGGAAAATTTTGATGCTGACTGGGCAGGCTGTACAGCTGACGTGGCAGGCTGTACAACTGACGTGGCAGGCCGTACAGTGATGTGTCAAGACCGTACGGGACACGTGGCAGCTTCTGGGCGTGACACGTGTCATGCATTTATGGTCTTTTTGATGTACGGTTTGACCGATTAGGAGGTGACACGTGTCACCACTGGATGGGTGACACGTGGCACCAGGGTGACGTCAACGTCCTGCGTGCCAGGTGATGTGGCAGCTGAGTTGGTAGTTTGATGATGTGGCACGTCTTTATTAGATGACGTGGACGAATTATATGTTGACACATGGCGTACATGTGGACGAATCTTAGGGCGCCACGTGGCCCAATCCTGGGATGCCACGTGGCACCTTGGGTTTGACTAATTAGTCTTGGTTTCAAAAATATATGGAGGTCGACCGGATTCGAACCGACGACCTACCCCACCGTTGAAAGACTTGGCAAAGTCCGCGTGCCATTGGGCCACGCATTGGAGCTTATGTCATAAGTCGGCCACATTTTATTTAAGGTTGATTTATCGTATAAGGTGGGGGGACGTCGGGCTTCCCCAGCCCGTGGTTTCATTCTACGGCCATATGACCAAATGTATACAAACAGGCGCGGGGTTATTTTATATCGGGTTTCAATATATATATTACCATTTCACAAATATAAAATGCGCGCTGGTGTTTGAAATTTGGCCTACGGTTTCAACGATTACACATGTGACCACATTTGCACGGAGCGAGAGGTGTTAAACCTACAACCCACGGTTGTATTACAATTCATATGACCGAGCCATATTTATTAAAAATGCGCGGGGGTTAATTTTTATGCCACGGTTACGGTTGATGGCATGTGACCAATTTAAAGTTAACCGCGCGGGGTGGCATTGTTTTATACGCGCGGGAGGTCAACATTATATGCCACGGATTTTCAAAACATATTAACATGTGACCACGTGAACCTTTGACATTAAATGCAATCGGTTGGCGCGTTTTGGCGGAGTCCGCCTCTTTTGGAGCATTGGCTATTTTTAGTAAAGCCTAACTCCCGCTACTCCGAATTTGGAGGAGTTTCTTGGGGAAAAGAGGGGGGAGTTAGTTTTTGCCATAACTCTTGCTACAGAAAACCATTCAGGAGGTTTTTTGAGTCGATTTTGGGGTCTCTTCGACCTTCTGGAGCCATTGGAGTAGGTTTCGGAGCCATTGGAGGTCATTTGCAGGTGAATTCACTTCAGGGAAGTTTCAGGGCCACCAGGGCCATTTCAGTGCTGGAGCTGTTTGGAGGCTATGTGCATCCATTTTTGGTGATTCAAAAGCCTAGGTTGGCTATTTTCGACCTTATGAATCTGATGTCAGAGGTTTCAGAATCATTTGAGGTCATCTTCACCACGAAATTCTCCATGCAAGATTAAAGGGCCACCAGGGCCATTTGGGGAAAGTACTGTATAAGGTACATTTTCACTGTTTAGTGATTGGGAAAGAGCATGTTCAGCTAATTCCTATTTTCTGATTCTATATTTACAGTCAGTTCTGTCTTTTGAGACATTCATATTCGTGTATTAGCATTTGGAGCATTTTAATACAAGAGGACAAGCCTATTTTGGAAGGCTTGGTCCAGCAGATGTAGCCCAAAGGTGGTGAACTTCTTTATCATTTTGGTATTGCTGTGATTTGCTGTGTTATTTGCTGCTGTTACATGGTTGTGTATTGATTTATCACACATATTTAATCATGTAAAAGAACCTTTATTCACATCTATACATTGCAAAGAAGAACCAAGAACTTAACACATAAAACCTCTTGCACATTTTAACACATGTAGCAAGGTCCTGTTAAGGTTTAATTTAATGAGGAAAATGGATACCTTGCACCCTTAAACAAGTACATTCTATTTTCAGATCACTAGTCGACTCAACAGGTGAAATTTATTTGCAGTACCGAGGACGTTGACTTTGAAGTGCCTCATTGTTTTAATTAGATAACATAAACAACATATATTTCTTTGTTTGTTAACAATTTAAAAATATATATATGTTTTTGTTTTGTTTTATTATAAAACAAAGCAAACAAACAAAAACAATAAAAATAAAATAAAATTACAAAACCATGGAAACACACAAAAACATTATAAAGATCAAAATTATAAAAATAAAAAACATTGTCAAAAATTGTAAATGGACATCTCATTCTTGAAAACGATAGTCAAGACATGTTTTTACGCTTAACATTAATTTTTTTTTCTTAATACATTTCACACAGCAATCAACGATGAAACAAGCGCAATAACAACAGGTATCAAAAGGCATTCTATTTTCTCTTATTTACTACAGCCGCACTTATTCTTGCATGATATGTTTTTTGAAATTCTCACAGTTTTCATGCAAGATTTGTACTAAGCTTTTTGCAGGATTGGAGACGACTAATTTTAAGGCTGATGTGATTTTCAAGAATCACAAAATCTTTCAGAAAAACATGCTTTGATAAATAGTTTGAAGGAGTTGATCTTAATTATACATTTCATGACGATGTTGTTACACAACAATTTTTTGCGCATCTTGATGTTTGATGTTACACAATGACCATGTTGATACACTATCATTTCCACTTTTTAACTTCCTATGTGGTTGCACCAACATTTCTAGTTTTCAATTTTACATGTTGTGACACCCATATTTCCGCATTTTGCCAAATTTTATGTTGTTACACTATCCCATTTCTCCTTCAAAGATGATTAGTCACCCTAGTGTTGAATCCCATCTTCCATTAAATTATCCTTCATGATTTCACACACCTATCTTTATGAGTCGCAACCATTACTTCCTTATTTTTCAGTTCTTTTTCCTTGTCAATAAAACTAGTCAAGTTCCCTTTCCATGATTACATTGCCTCAATTTCCTTGCCATAAACATTGTTGCTACTGAGATATTTCCATCTATAGTCCTACCAATATATTTACAAACTCGTGTTGACTAATGTGTGATTCCTTAAGGCCCACCTTTCAACAGTATTACCCCATCGACCTCGACACCTTATTGTTGGATTATTGAGAGGAGAGGTGAATCAGTAATAGACAAATTTAATCATTTTTAACCATATAATCCAAGTGTTATATCAATGAATCATTGTCATCCAATAACTACAGAGTAAATAAGGCATGAACAAATGAACAAACATACACATACACATACATAGTACACCAGTGTTTTACGTGGAAACCCAAATCGGGAGAAAACCACATAATGTTTTTTCTTATATGTATTGAAGAATTACATTCATTGGAAGCACCAACTTCCTTTGTTTTCCAACTGCAACTGGAAGGAGGCTTCTAGTTTCTTAGGCTACAACCCGAGGGAAGGTCCAACTCCCCGATTATCTGGCTACAACCAGAAGGAGGCTACAACCCCCTATGTTCTCTGTCTACAACCACCTGTCATTGCCCCATCTTGCCACCCTAAAGTAGAAGTAGAATGATGGAACCACTGTCAACCTGTCACTATGAGATATATCGCTGTAAACATGTACCAATAAATCTGAACCATGCACCAACATGTACCTCAACCTGTAATCAACTTGTACCAAATAAATTGTAATCAACCTGTACCATAAACATGTGCATACAACCATGTACCAAGTATGTACCAATCATGTTTCAACTACTCATCAACTATGACTCAGCAATATGTACCAACATCATCAACTATACACCTCATGTATGTGCCAACTCATCAACTACTTGTCTCAACCATGTACTCAACATGTACCTCAACCAAAAGCCCTCGTCAATTTCATCATTCAAATCTAATTTGTAGCTCTATAATAGACCCGATGTATATGATCACATTCCTGCAAACCTTCCTTAACTTCAACAACAAGAGACTAGCATTTTCATCAAACTTTTTTTTAGTCTCACATGCCTAGCTTTGGATTAGTCAAGAACCCTAACTTGAAGTAATCATAACTTTGTACCTATAATGTATAAAGATATGAAACTGATACACAATGTTCTTTAGTTTTTTTATGCAATTCCTCCATGTTTCACTACTTGGAACCTCTTAGAAAATGAGTTACAGCAAAAATGACATACCTTGTTGAATTTTGGCTTATTCTAGAGAGTGACCTTGTAGATTGGTCCCCGCACAGAATATTTGTTGAATTGATCTAAAAATGATACACAACATACTAAAGTTTTTACCCTAACCAACAAATTTTGTTTCACTGAATTTGGATCTGTTATGAATAAGTTACGTCGTTTTTACGTGAAACACCTTTTTTTGACTAGTTTTAGGACTTGCCACAAACCCTATTTTCCACAAAGTGTAACTCCCAAAATACAATGACCCACAAGATGGATTTTTTACCACATATACTTGGATATTTTTTCTCAATGGAATAGAAATTTCACGGTCTGAATCATTACAGAAAAAAAGTTATAGAGAAAATGGTGAGATGGCCTGTAAATAACATACCTTAGAAAGCACCATCAAAAGAATTTATCCTTCCTTGCATTTTGGCCTTCTTTTCTTCACCTTCCCTTAGAATTTCAGCTTAGATATCCTTGGTTACCTCAGACACCTATATATATTCAATATGCTCAAGTGTGATTAAAATGAGAGAGCCTTGCCTCTTATTTATACACTCTAAGTAGCTTCCTTAAAAACATCTTCTAGGTCACTTGGCCCCACTTTCCTTATTTTAGGGTTAACTCACTTCTAATTTCTCCGTTAAATCTATTATTGAAATAATTTATTTTGTATTCCTTTGAATTATAATACACTCATTACTTCACTTTATTATTTACCTTTTAAAATCTATTAAACCACTTTGACTACTTTGACCTTTTGGGGCTTCTAGATGACATATGAGGGTCCTCCAACTTCATAAGGCCATAACTCTCAAACTGTGGGGAGTGATGTGACGTTTCACATACCACCATAAATGGAATGACATGTACTATCCATATAGAATATTATTATTTGAAAATATATCATAACTCATACCATTATTCATCATACAAACTCGGGTCCATTACCCAAACCTGGGGTCTCCAAATTCTCATGGCCATAACTCTCTAATCGTGAGGAGTTATGTGATGTTCCACATACCACCAAAAATGGAATGAAAATCACTATACATTTAGGATATCATTATTCCATAGTTAATCATGGGTTCTCTTACTCCGTAAAGCGTATTCTTGTGAGGGATTTCACCATAAGGGGACCACTTTGAAGTTCATCCATCTTTACTTATTATCAACCATGACAAGACAATAATGAGTCATATTTACATAAAACAATATTGGGTCCATTACCCAAACCTTTGTGCTACAGGGCTTTCTTCAAGGGTTCACATCAATGACAACCAACCTTAATCAACACTTATCTGGGATATAGACTAGAGTTCCTTTTGAGTACCTTGAGGATTGCATGCCTTAATGGAAATTTCTCTCATCGACAATCATGGGAATACATCAATATCCCTTGATCGTCAGATTTTGCAAGTGGCTTGACATCAACCCATATATTCTCACTTCGCAAGATGTACTCAGGTACCTTGGCGCTCATTCATATCATGGGTGAGTTTGTCTCGCATTGGTTGATGACATTCATCAGTGGTCGGTAATCTAATGATTTCTCTTCATCATCGACATCGACACATTTATTCACATGACTAGAATTGTACCATTGATTTGTAGCGGGTGAAGACTATACACTTTTTCATGATCCCCTTAGAAGTTGTAGCAGTTTGATTTTAGATCTATGAGAGTACCACAGTTCCATATTCTTTTCCTTCCACATTTCTCATGATTCAGCAGTAGCAGTTTAGATTCCTTCACTTCTCATGATCCAATTACAGCAGCAACAACATTAGTAGTTCTATTTTCATGATCCTGCAGTAGTGACATCTTCCATGCTCCAGCACCAACCATATTCCTATTGAATTGTGTTGGGTAAGTGAAGGTATATTCTTTTCTAATCTTTCATCATGAAAATCCTTATTTGCTATTAATGAATAAGTTTGGAAAATTCCCTCACCGTGCTCTATTTCCTTTTTCACTTTTATAACCTATGCCAAGTTGCATAAGGATATGCAACCACATCAGTTGGGGGGGGAGAGGGAACCTATATTCACTACATATTCATTACCATTATTCCCTTTTACCTTCTCATCATTCCATTTATGATTCACTAACATTTGTTTTCCAACGAAACTTTTTTGCATTTCGATTGATATACATATTGGCATGATTCATAAAGATAAAGAAAATGTTTTCTTATACACAGTGATGCTTTCTTATGCACATTGAGAGCTTATTATTATTTCCAATGAGTATATGGATAAATTATTGCACCAAGAAAATCAATAAGTGAAATGAATGTTGTTAACACAAGAACCAACATTCTTTGTATTCATGGTTGTCACACAATAACCAAACATAAGAAAATGTAAGTTGTTACTCATGTATTTCACATGTTGTTACTCTTGTATTTCATATCGTGGAAACATTCATTGTTAAAAGGACATCATCAAATACATAGTTTGAATGCCAAAATTTCTTAAGAAGATCCATGCATGGTTGCATGAGGATATGGAACAAATTGAGTTCGGGGTGATGTTGAGCCTCAAAAATGTCGTATTTTCATCCACTTTTTCCTTCATTATTCATTACATTCCATCATCCCATTAACCTTTTATTATACCATTTCCATACATACATTTTGGTTTCACCTTATTATTTTCCACTTTATTCATTTTAGTATTATAAGTGAATTTGTGATTAAATATTACAAATTAACATATTTTCATTATATCTCAAGGTTGAATGAGTTTGATGATGTGTGTAGGCATATTTGAAGATTTCAACAAAGCTAAAATTCACCACCTATCCTCAAATTTGAATTACATCTTCAAACTTAAAGATTTGAAAGAGAGAAGATCATGGAAGATTTGGTTGGCATATCTTATCTAAGATATGTGAGAGATGTGTGGAGGATTTGAAGGGATCATATCTTGTAATAATGGGAAAGTAGCTAATAGTGGTTGAGAGAATAGTGGATCTGTCATTATGACACTCATGTATATAAGAGAGTGTTCTCTCTTCATGGGGAGGCAGGTAATTCATAATTTAGTCTTGTAATTAGAAGAAGGGGATTATTAGCTTTGATTCTTTCATTGTTATTATTTCATGTTTTGTCATTTGATTCTTGTAATATAATTTGAGATTGATTTATTGTGGGAGCTCACTTATGTATTTTGTCATACATGATTGTATTGTTTTCCTAAATTGTTTTCCTGCTTTCCTAGTTAGTCATTCAATGCTTTCCTAGATTAATATCATTTCAGCAATTTAGATTAGATTACTTTACTTCTACTTCAGTGGTGCATATATAGTGTGTGTGCTTAGTAAGTCTACAAACTTGGGATCGACAACTTAAATAGTTGGGCAAGTACTACAATGGAATTAAACGACAATATTTCCTCTTAACACTCTTTGTTGTGTGTGATCTTACCCTCAACAATCTAATTGTAGATCCTTGAGTTTTACCTCTTCTATTCATTTATTTTCGTTCAACCTCATTAAATGAATCATTTATACCACTCTGGGTTTGTTGAGTTCTCTCCCAGCTTCATTCACCGAATTTTCCTAAGTGGGTTGATTCCAGTCTGTGTTTACCCATAACTCTCTGCGCATAAATCTTTACCCTTGCGTATCTTAAAATATAATCTGCGACTCACTCATTTCATCCAACTCTGCGAATTATTACTCTTCCTCTGGTTATGCTCTGTGTGTAGTGACCGACCTTGGGACTCACAAATCCTTTCTTCTTGATCTCCTTATTTAATTGATGTAATCGAATGGAGGTGTGGGAAACAATTGAGGATTGGGAGGTTTCACCCGCAGTAATTTTAAATTTTAAGCTAACGCCCTTCGCCTATCCTCAGGTAAGAAATCATCTTTGCGTTAATCTATTTTCGCAGGTTAATGTTGTTGCATGTGGATATTTTGTTAAAAAAAAATCAGTTTTGAGAATGCATAATAAGTTTTATTTTCAGTTATGTTCTTCTAAAATATTTTAATTAATTTGATTACCAGCTTTTTTCCATGCACCAGGGCATCGCCCATCCCTTAAACCTAGAACCATTACTTAAATCCTTGACGCACCTTACCATCACAAAAATAAACAAGGGGATCAATGGGATCTGACACTTCAAATTTACAGAAGGCACAGATGATTTACACTGCAGTCTAGCCTAGAGATCCTTGACTCGTCCTATATATACTGCCTTTTCAGGGGAGGACATCACTAATTTGATTGAGTTTTGATTCTGATCCATCCTTCCCTGCACCCCGATGGATATATCCGTTCATGGGGTTCTACTAGCCTCTGTAGTTCTGAGACCTTTCCATTGATGTTGTGTTGAAGCGTGTGCCCCGATGTCACTAACGCCTTCCGCCAACCCCTTCGCCAACCACAAGGTGCAATCATTTGGCAAGCTTCAATGAGAGAAGTGTATTTATGATTTGTCTTTCTTTCAATTGGATACTCGAGGAGGCAGTCGCCCAGTGCCTCCATTCATAACGGTGAATCGAGACTTTTCTCCTAACGATAAATAATATAAAGATTTGATTACTATGCCAACCGATTAAGAATGATTTATCCTTCTGGTTTTTATTTAAGATAATTACTAGGCTACCTCGAAAAGACACACCCTCGGTCATTACGTTTTGTTTCCTAGCATGCCTTTCCCAGTGTAATTCCCTCCCTTGCTCAGTAAGATACCGTCCTTTTCCCTCAACGTTTGACCTCGGGTACAACGAGTTTCTCTTCGTACCTTAGCGAAATCACAACCACCTCCTATGTGTTTTCACAGGCGTGATGTCTAGTTGGAGCAGTGATTTATTCCCCTGGCCAGCGCTATTATATTTCCTATTTCTTTGCTAAATTCCACTTACTTTTTCAGCAGTCTAGAAATTAAGGCAAGCTGCGGGATTGTGGGAATCCTCCCTTCGTTCAGTTGGCCAACTCAACGACTCATGCTTTCTCTTTATCTATGTGTGGGGGTATGGAAAACTGAACTATTATTTATTAATTGTTCATTAATGGAAAACTGAAATATTGTTTGTTAATTGTTTATTAATGGAAAACTGAAATATTGTTTATTAATTGTCCATCTAGACGCTTCTCAATTGTTCAACCTAAATGTTTATTGAATGATCATTGTGATTTCCTTAATTGTTCAACTAGATGTTTATAATTGTGTGAATGAGTTACACTGACTTAATTGTGCTGAGCTCCAATTAATATAATCATATTCGTTTTTATTTTGAGAACTATGGGATTGAATTCCAATAATAAATGCCATTTATATTTATTCAATTTAATGCTATGTGATCTATGCTCATTCCACCTTTATCTCATATTTAGATGGTCCATCACCTTTAATACCATAATACCTAACGATAATAGGTTGTTGAATAATTTGTTGACCATATTTTAAGTTGGCCTTAATACATGATATTAATGTATGATAAGTGTCGGGAATTTGTTGCGTTGCGAATATTGGATAGATGCTCATGCGCTTGATTATTCAATATTGATGAATTTTTATTTAACAAATTGATCATCTTTTTCTGCACCTTAATTTAATGAAATTTTTAACTTGCACCAGTGTTTATGTTGTACTGTAATAAATGGGATTGCATGTGCATTGGATTAACAATGGATGTACCATTTTCTAGCCAGATTACACGTGCGCATTTCATCACTGGTGATGCATGAGGAGTTAGTAACAATTTGTTCTTGTGCACCTTAATTTAAGTGGGCATGTGTTAACTTCATAATATTTCTCTTACACTTTTAATCTTAGGGTTGATCACTCTGGCATTGGAGTAGATGCTAATTAACCTTGCACCTTTACTTAAGTCGACATGTGAATATTCTAAGATTGTTTACTTTCGCACGCAACGAATAATTAATTTTCACGTATGTTGGTAACAATGATGGTTACCCTTGTGCCATGGTGAATTGATTAATGTTAGTTAAACTTAAGTTAGTAAATAGATCATGCACGCACCTTGAAACAAGTTGTTTTACTTGCATCCTTATAATGATGTTGGCATATGATCATTTTGTTATTTATCTCCCTTAAGCTTGACGAATTAAATTCGATGTCTCATGCGTAAATGAATATAATGCTCGCGTGCAATTCAATATTGTGATGTAGGTGTAGTGGACTAAATTAGACTTATTGCACGCATTGAAAAGTTAATGTAAAATATGTCTAGATTTTGGATTACTCGCACAAATGGAATTTAAGGTCGTGATTGACGATTCTTAGATTTTAGTCTTCTTGCGCAAAATGGAATTTTTTCTGACAGATTATTGCATTTTGTGTTTGAGAGCTGCACCAAGAAAATAACTGATAATTGTTGTTGTGCATTGGATTTGATGGGGCCTATGATTTGTTATGTGAATGATTGCTCATGCACCATATTTAATTGTGAATTAGGATTGATGGTTGATGAAATCGATTATCATTAATGTTGTTATTCATTATGATGTTTTATTTTCCTAACACAACATTAAAAAGAAAAAACAAATTACATATTTTACGTCGCTTATTGTCGTAACGGAGAGGACGTTACAACAATTTAGACTAATACAAAACAATGAAAATCAACTATAACTAGAATAGATTATTCATACTGAACCAAATTAACATGACATAAATCCTAACTATAATGCATTTGGATGAAATTGCAATGTCATTTGTGCATAGAAAGTGACAAACCAAACAAATGATATCTCAACCCTTAGTGCAGGTTGTAGATTCAACCCTCCCATCAATGACTTGAATAATACGTCATATCAATTAGATTAATCGAAAATAATGAAAATAAGCCATAATAAGTATAGGTTATTCGCATGAAATAAATAATTTGACATGATACGTGATTTTGAGGCTACGTAGTAAAAATTACAATTCATATTGTTCGATACATAGGAAAAATACACTCTTAATCCCTACTGGAGGTTGCACATAGAAGTCTCGTGTAACTTGTAATAATAATTGCATTGCTGATTTCTTAATGTAACATAAACCTAATCAATCATACACCTAAAAGGGCATGTGGCATTGGGGGGTTTGTACACCCAAATTATCATCCCCTTGAAATTTGTTATAGATAAAATGGTTTACCTAGACAAAGCCGACATATATAATTTGCATAAAACGTACAATGACATCTCTAAATTATTATTCAAAGGTTTGACGTACACCATGAATTATCTATCCATCTAGTTGGGGATAAATAGTTTATATGTAAATTAAATTACCAAAATACATTTTAGATGTGAGAAGAAGGTTATTCACCATTTTTAAGTATATAGTAGATATTTTTATTAAAACAAAATTCAGCCCCTCGTGGTTTAAAGTGAAACTGATTTTGTAGTATTCATATATTCGACCACATTAATTTATCCTATATAAATTTCCATTCTGCAAGCCCAATGGAAATGGAAATGACAAAGGAATGTAGTGTAAGAAAACAAAGGCAAAATTTGGCACTCGGGTCTCGGTGATTATAAAGGCCAGACATAAAAACACAATGCATCGATAATTGTCGAGTCACAATACAATACGTGAGAAGGTTGTGGGGCCCAGTACTTCGGGTCTCGACGGTTGGAGAGGTGAAACAAAATAACGCAATGATCATCCCCAAGTCGCGAGACGCAAGAAGGGTGTGGGTCCCAAAACTTTGTGTCTTGGCGATTGAAGCATCCATCACGAAGATGAAATGAAAAAAATACTTGCGAGTTGCAATATTGCGAACAAGTTGTGAACTCAACACTTGGAGGTTTCTGGTATCTGTGTGATGGAAAGTGAGGGACTCGATTGCACAAGCCGGTAGCTGACCAAAAGAATAAAACTAGAAATGGAGTTTACAAACTCAATAACAAAATTTTAAACGCAGAGCACTCCAAATATAGAATAACAGATTTGATTCAAAATGCTTTCAAGCTTCTTGTGTGTGCCTCAATTACAATTTCAACTGTGGTATTTAAAACACTAAAAAAATGCCCCTTCCATCTTCTAAAAGGTTTAATCAAGGCGGTGTTGGTGTCTAGTTTCCTTGAAAGGTTAAGGCAGCCATCGTTTAAGGTAATGTAAGACAAAATTGTAATCTGTGGTTAATCTTCGAGTCATGAAGGGTCAAGATAGCCATCAATTCACCGTTTAAACAGAGGTTGTGAAATGATTACTTTCTGGCATACTCCCTCTTAATCATTTCAGAGAAAAACAAACTAAAACATGTAAAACAAAATAGTTGTAAACAATGCATTACTGTTTGCAGACCCCAATATTTCTTTTATGAATTTTAAGCAGTTCATTTCCCAAAGGCTTCGTAAATATGTCTACAAATTGTTCTTCAGACCTACAGAACTGAACAAAAATTTCATTTCCATTTAACAGATCTCGAATGAAATGATACCTTGTATTAATGTGCTTACTCTGTTTGTGAAAGACGCGATTCTTTGACAGTGCAATGGAAGATTTGTTGTCACAGACAATTTGGGTTGCATCATTCTGGTCATGCAACAATTCATTCAAGACCCTTCTCATCCACACAACTTGACATGCAATTGTAGATGTGGCAACATACTCTGCCTCAGTAGAGGATAGAATCACAATGGGTTGTTTCTTTGATGCCCATGCCACTGCTCTAGATCCAATACTGAACACATACCCAGATGTGCTCTTCCTATGATCAATGGAACCTACAAAATCACTATCAGTATATCTGATGTGTATCGGATACCAAAGTCAGTTGTTTCAGCAACATATCTCAGGATCCTCTTTCTTGATTGCCAATGAGTACTCTTCAGATTCTCCATGAATCAAGAAGTCAAACTCACAACAAACATAATGTCAGGTATAGTTGTCGTTAAGTACATAAGGATTCCAACCAGCCTTTTATATAGAGTTGGATCAACATATGATCCCTCATCATACTTGCTAAGTTTAATATCAGTTGCCATTGCTGTTGCAACTGACTTGCAATTCAACATTCTAAACCTTTTCAACACTTCATTTGCATTGTTAGCTTGACAAATGAAAATGGTATCATCAGATTAATTCACTTAAATTCCAAGAAAATACTTCATCAATCCTAAATCAGTCATCTCAAACTTTGTTTTCATGGAATTTTTAAAATCATCTACAAATAGATCTCTAGTAAAAATCAGGTCATCAACATACAAACAGACAATCAAAGTTTTACCTTCCTGGTTTACCTTTGTATACAGAGTTGGTTCACTTGGACTTTTGTTGAATCCAACACTGATCAAGTTTCCATCAATCCTGCTATATCAAACTCTGGATGCCTGCTTCAATTGATATAAAGCCTTCCTTAACTTGTAAACTTTATCTATATTCTTATCAATCTCATAACCCAGAGGTTGTCTTACATGAACCTCTTCTTCCAAATATCCATTTAAGAATGCAGACTTAATGTCCATCTAATGCATGATCCATATATTCAGAGTTGCAATAGCTAAGACCATTCTCACAGTGTCAATTCTTGCTACAGGAGAAAATGTTTCATTGTAATCAATGTCAAATTACTGACTAAACCCCTCAGCTACAAGTCTTGCCTTGTACTTTTCAACTTCACAATCTGCATTCAAATTAGTGTTGTAAACCCACTTAAAACCAATACTATTCTTACCTTCGGGTAAATCTACAAGATCCCAAGTGTTATTTATTTCAATGGAATCAATCTCCTCATCCATTGCTTTTATCGAGACATCCTCTTTAGAGGCTTCATCAAAACTTACAGGATCACATGCCATTAATGCAAAATTTGAAAGCTGATCTACTTCTTCATTCTGATCATATAATTCTCTTTAACTTATAGTCTTCTGTCCTTTAAGTTTGTTTCTTATTGAACATAAAGTAGGATTTGATGCACAACTTACCTGTGAATCTGTTTGATGTCCACCATGTCTAGATGGCTCACTACGTTCATGAGTTTTGGGCATTCCAAATTGAGATGGGTTGAAATCTGGTGCTTTCCTTGTTGGACTTCTTGTTGTAGGCGTATGTGCATGATGAACCATATGTCCATATCCTTTAGCGTGCTCATCTCCATCATCATCTTCACAGGGTAACACAACTCCCTCTGAAATTGATTTGTGAATACTTCCATCCCAGGCTTCATCTTTTTTAAATTGAACATCTCTGCTGATTACATATTTTTGAGTGATGGGATTGTAGAGTTTATATGCCATAGACTCTTCACTATATCCAATGAAGATACATCTCTCTCTTTTGTCATCCAACTTCCTCCTCATTTTTGTAGGTACATGCGCAAATGAAACAAATCCAAAAATTTTGAAATGAGAAACATTGCAAGGCTTACCATCCCAGGCTCCTGAGGAACACAATCCCTCACGGTCTTGGTTGGACTTCTATTCAAGATAAAAACAGAGAAAATAACTTCATCTCCCCAATATTCATTTGAAAGATGCTTTTCTTTCAACATTCTTTGAGACATGTCCATGATAGTCTGATTCTTCCTTTCAGCCACTCCATTCTGCTGTGGATTATATCGAGAAGTAAACTACCTTTTAATTCCATGAAGATCATAGAATTCAATGAATTCATTTAGTTTATATTCACCTTCTCTGTCAGACCTTAAGATTTTAATGGTTTGACCACTCTCATTCTCAACCATAGACTTAAATCTCTTGAAAACATCAAATGCCTCAAATTTTTGTTTCAACAAATACAACCAAGTCTTCCTATTGAAATCATCAATGAAAGTCATAAAATAAACACAGCCAGTTAAAGAAGGTGTTTGCATAGGTCCACACAAATCTGTCGGAACAATTTCCAATGGAGTTTTTTCTCTGTAGGAAACACCTGAAAAAAATTTCTCTCTGTGATGGTTTCCAAGTATACAACTCTCACAAGAGCTTGCAGGATATCGAATACAAGGTAACCCCTTACAATCTGTTTCTTATGTAATCGATCTAAGCCACCAAAATGTAAATGACCATATCTCAAATGCCATGACCAAGATTCATCTAGAACTCCAGCTTTATAAGCATTCAAAGAACCACTCAAATCATTTTTCATAACAAGTGGAAACATTCTATTCTTGGTCATCTCTACTCTTGCAATCAACTGTTTGCTGGGAAATTTATCATAGATTGTAGATACCTTGTTCTTGAAGAACACTCTGTACTTTTTCTCCATCAATTGTCCAACACTAATAAGATTGCATTTTAAACCAGGCACGAAATAAACATCATCAATATTTCTTCTCGGATTATCCTTAGTGTAAACCAGAACTACACCTTTACCATTAACTGTAACCTTACAATCATTTCCCAATTTTACTTCAGACTGAATACTATTATCAATAAAGGAAAATAAATCCTTATTACCAGTCATGTGGTTACTGCAACCACTATCCAAAAACCAAATATCACTAGCACTATCCTCAGTGACATTATAGGTCAAAAACACAAGATTTTGATGATCCTCAGACTCATTTGTGATATGTGCAGACTGCCTTCCAGCATCTACTTGTTTCTTCCAACATTTGTTAGAAAAATGCGCAAACTTCTTACAATAATAACATTGTACTTTAGTTTTATCATACTTTTGATTTTCCTGTTGCTAGGGTTTGTTGTTGCTCCCTCTTAAATTAGGAGCATTTTGTTGGAACTTCTGTTCAGACTCTAATTCAGTTATGTTGTCCCTTCGACCAGAAAATCGACCTCCTCTGCCACAAGTATGAAACCCTCCTCTACCTCTACCTCTGGTAACATGAAGTTGGGATTTGAAAGCATGCTCGAATGATCCTTCTTCATATCTGGATATTCTAGANGTTACTACAACCACTATCCAAAAACCAAATATCACTAGTAGTTTCCTGAGTGATATCACAGGTCAAAAACATAGGATTTTGATGATCCTCAGACTCATTTGTGATATGTGCAGACTGCCTTCCAGCATATACCTATTTCTTCCAACATGTGTTAGCAAAATGCACAATCTTCCTACAATAATAACATTGTACTTTAGTTTTATCATACTTCTAATTTTCTTGTTGCCAGGGTTTGCTGTTGCTCCCTCTTAAATTAGGAGCATTTTGCTGGAACTTCTGCTCAGACTCTAATTCAGTTCTGTTGTCCCTTCGACCAGAAAATCGACCTCCTCTGCCACGAATATGAAACCCTCCTCTACCTCTACCTCTAGTAGCATGAAGTTGGGATTTGAAAGCATGCTCGAATGATCCTTCTTCATATCTGGATATTCTAGATTCATGAGCAACAAGAGAACCAATTAACTCATCAATTTGCATTTGACTTAAATCCTTAAATTCCTCTATGGGTACCACAATAGGTTCAAACTCCTTGGGCAAACTTCTCAGCACTTTGTCAATGACTCTCTTATTCTCCATATTATCTCCATACTTCCTAAGTTGGTTCACAACACTTATTACTTGAGTCATGAAAGTATCAACACTTTCATTATCCTTCATCATTAGATTTTTGAAATCCCTTCTCAAGTTCTGCAACTTGACTGTCTTCACCTTGGACACACCTTGATAACAGGTTTCAAGAATGTCCCAAGCCATCTTCGGAGATGTAGCACTAGCAATCTTTATAAAAATGGATTCATTTAATCCTTGTTTGATTCATCCAAGAGCCTCATTATCCTTCTTCTTGTTTTCCTTCAGCAAAACACGGTAAGCATTAGACAGATCCAATTTTGTTGTAGCATCAGCTGGCTCGGCATAACCATCAATAACATAAGTCCACAAATCCTGAGAACTCAAAATCATCCTCATCTGAATATACAAGTAATCATATGACTTCTCGCTCAGGACAGGAACCTGAATCTGAGAAGAAATGCTACCAGATGCAGCCATTTATAAAAGTTTGAAAGAAATCAAATAAACCTTCACGCAGGAAAATAACAAAGTGAAATTGGGCATTAATAGGAATTATTTGGGCTAAAATGAGTGACTGACAGAATGCATTACAGGATAGACTGGTTTCTCTGATACCAAATGTAAGAAAATGAAGGCACAATTCGGCACTTGGGTCTCGGCGATTACAAAGGCCAAACACAAAAACACAATGCAATGGTAACTACCAAGTCGCGATATGTGAGAAGGTCGTGGGGCCTAGTACTTCAGGTCTCGGCGGTTGCAGAGGTGAGACACAATAACACAATGATCATCCCCAAGTCGCGAGACGTGAGAAGGGTGTGGGGCCCAGAACTTCGGGTCTCGGTGATTGAAGCACCCAGCACGAAGATGAAATGAAACAAATACTCGCGAGACACGATATTGCGAACAAGCCATGAACTCAACACTTGGAGGTTTCTGGTATCTGCGTGATGGAAAGCGAGGGACTCAATTGCACAAGCCGACATCTAACCAGAAGAAGAAAACCAGAAATGGAGTTTACAAACTCAATAACAAAATTATAAATGCAGAGCACTCCAAACACAGAATAACATATTTTATTCAAAATGCTTTCAAGCTTCTTATCTCTGCCTCAATTACAATTTCTACTGTGGTATTTAAAACACTAATAAAATGCCCCTTCGATCTTCTAAAAGGTTTAATCAAGGTGGTGTTGGTGTATGATTGCCTTGAAAGGTTAAGGTGACCACCATTTAAGGTAATGTAAAACAAAATTGTAATGAGTGGTTAATCTTCAAGTCTTCAAGGGTAAGACAACCACCAATTCACCGTTTACATAGAAGCGGTGAAATGATTACTTTCTAACATGTAGCAAGGTAAATGTAACAAGGTAAAGCACATAGGGTCTCTTGGCCCTTCTCAATACAAGGATTATACTTTTATGC
>JASDQU010737282.1:29179-39252 GCA_032191745.1 Picea mariana
ACTTATTATCAACCATGACAAGACAATAATGAGTCATATTTACATAAAACAATATTGGGTCCATTACCCAAACCTTTGTGCTACGGGGATTTCTTCAAGGGTTAACATCAATGACAACCAACCTTGATCAACACTTATCTGGGATATAGACTAGAGTTTCTTTTGAGTACCTTAAGGATTGCATGCCTTAATGGAAAGTTCTCTCATCGACAATCATGGAAATACATCAATGTCCCTTGATCGTCAGATTTTGCAAGTGGCTTGACATCAACCCATATGTTCGCACTTCACAAGATGTACTCAGGTACCTTGGTGCTCATTGACATCATGGGTGGGTTTGTCTCGCATTGGTTAATGACATTCATCAGTGGTCGATAATCCAATGATTTATCTTCATCTTCGGCATCGACACATTTATTCACATGACTAGAATTGTACCATCGATTTGTAGCGGGTGAAGACTATACACTTTTTCATGATCCCCTCAGAAGTTGCAGCAGTTTGATTTTAGATCTATGAGAGTACCACAGTTCCATATTCTTTGCCTTCCACATTTCTCATGATTCAACAGTAGCAGTTTAGATTCCTTCACTTCCCATGATCCAGTTACAGCAACAACAACATTAGTAGTTCTATTTTCATGATCTTGTAGCAGTGACATCTTCCATGCTCTAGCACCAGCCATATTCCTATTGAATTGTGTTGGGTAAGTGGAGGTATATTCTTTTCTAATCTTTCATCATGAAAATCCTTATATGCTATTAATGAATAACTTTGGAAAATTGCCTTGCCATGCTCTATTTCCTTTTTCACTTTCATAACCTATGCCAAGTTGCATAAGGATATGCAACCACTTCAGTTGGGGGGGAGAGGGAACCTATATTCACTACATATTCATTACCATTATTCCATTATACCATCTCATCATTCCATTTATGATTCACTAACATTTCTTTTTCAACGACACTTTTTTGCATTTCAATTGATATACATATTGGCATGATTCATAAAGATAAAGAAAAGGTTTTCTTATACACAATGATGCTTTCTTATGCACATTGAGAGCTTATTATTATTTCCAGTGAGTATATGGATAAATTATTGTAGCAAGAAAATAAATAAGTTAAATGAATGTTGTTAACACAAGAACCAACAATCTTTGTATTCATGGTTGTCACACAAGAACCAAACATAAGAAAATGTAAGTTGTTACTCATGTATTTCAGATGCTGTTACTCTTGTATTTCATACCCTAGAAACATTCATTGTTAAAAGGACATCATCAAATCCATAGTTTGAATGCCAAAATTTCTTAAGAAGATCCATGCATGGTTGCATGAGGGCATGAAACAAGTTGAGTTGGGGGTGATGTTAGGCCTCAGAAATGTCGTATTTTCATCCACCTTTTCCTTCATTATTCATTACATTCCATCATCCCATTAACCTTTTATTATACCATTCCCATACATACATTTGGGTTTCACTTTATTATTTTCCACTTTATTCATTTTAGTATTATAAGTGAATTTGTGATTAAATATTAGAAGTTAACATATTTTGATTATATTTCAAGGTTGGATGAATTTGATGATGTGTGGAGGCATATTTGAAGATTTCAACAAAGCCAAAATTCACCACCTATCCTCAAATTCGAATTACATCTTCAAACTTAAAGATTTGAAAGAGAGAATATGAGGGAAGATTTGGTTGGCATATCTTATCTAAGATATGTGAGAGATGTGTGGAGAATTTGAAAAGATCATATCTTGTAATAATGGGAAAGTAACTGATAGTGGTTGAGAGAATAGTGGATCTGTCATTATGACACTCATGTATATAAGAGAGTGTTCTCTCTTCATGGGGAGGCAGGTAATTCATAATTTAGTCTTGTAATTAGGAGAAGGGGATTATTAGCTTTGATTTTTTCATTGTTATTACTTCATGCTTGTCATTTGATTCTTGTAATATAATTTATGATTGATTTATTGTGTGAGCTCACTTATGTATTTTGTCATACATGATTGTATTGCTTTCCTAGATTAATTTCCTGCTTTCCTAGTTAGTCATTCAATGCTTTCCTAGATTAATATCATTTCAACAATTTAGATTAGATTACGGCAATATTTCCTCCTAACACCCTTTGTTGTGTGTGATCTTACCCTCAACAATCTAATTGTAGATCCTTGAGTTTTACGTCTTCTATTCATTTATTTTCGTTCAACCTCATTAAATGAATCATTTCTGAGTTGCATAGCTTCCACTCTGGGTTTGTTGACTTCTCTCCCAGCTTCATTCACCGAATTTTCCTAAGTGGGATGATTCCAGTCTGTGTTTACCCATAACTCTCTGCGAATAAAACTTTACGCTTGCGTATCTTAAAATACAATCTGCGATTCACTCATTTCATCCAGCTCTGCGAATTCTTACTCTTCCTCTGGTTATGCTCTGTGTGTAGTGACCGACCTTGGGACTCACAAATCCTTTCTTCCTGATCTCCTTATCTAATTGATGTAATTGAATGGAGGAGTGGGAAACAATTCAGGATTGTGAGGTTGCACCCGCAATAATTTTAAATTTTAAGCTAACACCCTTTGCCTATCCTCAGGTAAGAAATCATCTTTGCGTTAATCAATTTTCGCAGGTTAATGTTGTTGCGTGTGGATATTTTGTTAAAAAAAAATCAGTTTTGAGAATGCATAATAAGTTTTATTTTCAGTTATATTCTTCTAAAATATTTTAATTAATTTGATGACCATTTTTTTCCAAGCACTAAGGCATCGCCCATCCCTTAAACCTAGAACCATTACTTAAATCCTTGACGCACCTTACCGTCACAAAAATAAACAAGGGGATCAATGGGATCTGACACTTCAAATTTACAAAAGGCACAGATGATTTATACTGCAGTCTAGCCTAGAGATCCTTGACTCGTCCTATATATACTACCTTTTCAAGTGAGGACATCACTAATTTGATTGAGTTTGGATTCTGATCCATCCTTCCCTGCACCCCGATGGATATGTCAATTCATGAGGTTCTACTAGCCTCTGTAGTTCTGAGACCTTTCCATTGATGTTGTGTTGAAGCGTGTGCCCAGATGTCACTAACGCCTTCCGCCAACCACAAGGTGCAATCATTTAGCAAGCTTCAATGAGAGAAGTGTATTTATGATTTTTCTTTCTTTCAATTTGATACTCAAGGAAGCAGTCGCCCAGTGCCTCCATTCATAACGGTGAATCGAGACTATCCTCCTAACGATAAATAATATAAAGATTTGATTACTGTGCCAACCGATTAAGAATGAGTTATCCTTCTGGTTTTTATTTAAGCTGATTACTAGGCTACCTAGAAAAGACACACCCTCGGTCATTACATTTTGTTTCCCAGCATGCCTTTCCCAGTGTAATTCCCTCACTTGCTCAGTAAGATACCACCCTTTTCACTCAACATTTGACCTCGGGTACAACGAGTTTCTCTTCGTACCTCAGCGAAATCGCAACCACCTCCTATGTGTTTGCATAGGTGTGATGTCAATTATTTTTCTAGTTGGAGCAGTGATTTATTCCCCTGGCTATCGCTATTATATTTCCTATTTCTTTGCTAAATTCCACTTACTTTTTCAGCGGTCTAGAAATTAAGGCAAGCTGCGGGATTGTGGGAATCCTCCCTTCGTCCGGTTGGCCAACTCAACGACCCATGCTTTCTCTTTATCTATGTGTGGGGGTATGGAAAACTGAACTATTATTTATTAATTGTTCATTAATGGAAAACTGAAATATTGTTTGTTAATTGTTTATTAATGCAAAACTGAAATATTGTTTGTTAATTGTTTATTAATGCAAAACTGAAATATTGTTTCTTAATTGTTAAATGAAAACTTAAATATTGTTTATTAATGGAAAACTGAAATATTGTTTATTAATTGTCCATCTAGATGCTTTTCAATTGTTCAACCTAAATGCTTATTGAATGATCATTGGGAATTCCTTAATTGTTCAATTAGATGTTTATAATTGTGTAAATGAGTTACGTTGATTTAATTGTGCTGAGCTCCAATTAATATAATCATATTCGTTTTTATTTAAGAACTATGGGATTGAATTCCAATAATAAATGGCATTTATATTTATTCAATTTAATGCTATGTGATCTATGCTCATTCCACCTTTATTTCCACCTTTATCTCATATTTAGATGGTCCATCACCTTTAATACCATAATACCTAACGATAAAAGGTTGTTGAATAGTTTGTTGACCATATTTTAAGTTGGCCTTAATACATGATATTAATGTATGATAAGTGTCGGGAATTTGTTGCGTTGCGAATATTGGATAGATGCTCATGTGCTTGATTATTCAATATTGATGAATTTTTATTTAACAAATTGATCATCTTTTTCTACGCCTTAATTTAATGAAATTTTTAACTTGCACAAGTGTTTATGTTGTACTGTAATAAATGGGATTGCATGTGCATTGGATTAGCAATGGATGTACCATTTTCTAGCTAGATTACACGTGCACATTTCATCACTGGTGATGCATGAGGAGTTAGTAACAATTTGTTCTTGTGCACCTTAATTTAAGTGGGCATGTGTTAACTTCATAATATTTCTCTTACACTTTTAATCTTAGGGTTGATCACTCTAGCATTGGAGTAGATGCTAATTAACCTTGCACCTTTACTTAAGTTGACTTGTGAATGTTCTAAGATTGTTTACTCTCGCACGCAATGAATAATTAATTTTCACGTATGTTGGTAACAATGATGGTTACCCTTGTGCCATGGTTAATTGATTGATGTTGGTTAAACTTAAGTTAGTAAACAGATCATGCACGCACCTTGAAACAAGTTGTTTTACTTGCACCCTTATAATGATGTTGGCATATGATCATTTTGTTATTTATCTCCCTTAAGCTTGACGAATTAAATTTGATGTCTCATGCATAAATGAATATAATGCTTGCGCGCAAGTCAATATTGTGATGTAGGTCTAGAGGACTAAATTAGACTCATTGCATGCATTGAAAAGTTAATGTAAAATATGTCTAGATTTTGGACTACTCGCACAAATGGAATTTAAGGTCGTGATTGATGATTCTTAGATTTTAGTCTTCTTGCGCAAAATGGAATTTTCTCTGACAGATGATTGCATTTTGTGTTTAGGAGATGCACCAAGAAAATAATTGTTAATCGCTATGCATTGGATTTGATGGGGCCTATGATTTGTTATGCGAATGATTGCTCGCACACCATATTTAATTGTGAATTAAGATTGATGGTTGATGAAATCGATTATCATTGATGTTGTTATTCATTATGATCTTTTATTTTCCTAACACAGCATTAAAAAGAAAAAACAAATTACATATTGTACGTCGCTTATTGTCGTAATGGAGAAGACATTACAACGATTTAAACTAATACAAAACAATGAAAATCAACTATAACTAGAATAGACAACGATTTAGACTAATACAAAACAATGAAAATCAACTAGAACTAGAATAGATTATTCATACTGAACCAAATTAACATGACATAAATCCTAACTATAATGCATTTGGATGAAATTGCAATGTCATTTGTGCATAGCAAGTGACAAACCAAACAAATGATATCTCAACCCTCAGTGCAGGTTGTAGATTCAACCCTCCCATCAATGACTTGAATAATACATCGTATCAATTAGATTAATCCAAAATAATGAAAATAAGCCATAATAATTATAGGTTATTCGCATGAAATAAATAATTTGACATGATACGTGATTATGAGGCTACGTAGTAAATTATATTGTTCAATATATAGGAAAAATACACTCTTAATCCCTACTAGAGGTTGCACATAGAAGTCTCGTGTAACTTGCAATAATAATTGCATTGTTGATTTCTTAATGTAACATAAGCCTAATCAATCATACACCTAAAAGGGCATGTGGCATTGGGGGGTTTGTACACCCAAATTATCATCCCCTTGAAATTCGTTATAGATAAAATGGTTTAGCTAGTAAGGTAGACAAAGCCGACATATATAATTGCATAAAACATATAATGACATCTCTAAATTATTATTCAAAGGTTTGACGTACACCATGAATTATCTATCCATCTAGTTGGGCATAAATAGTTTATATGTAAATTAAATTACCAAAATACATTTTAGATGTGAGAAGAAGGTTATTCACCATTTTTAAGTATATAGTAGATATTTTTATTAAAACAAAATTCCGCCCCTCATGGTTTAAACTGAAACCAATTTTGTAGTATTCATATATTCGACGACATTAATTTATCCTATGTAAATTTTCGTTCTGCAAGCCCAATGGAAATGGAAATGACAAAGGAATGTAGTGTAAGAAAACAAAGGCAAAATTTAGCACTCGAGTCTCGGTTATTACAAAGGCCAGACATAAAAACATAATGCAGTGATAACTGTTGAGTCACAATACGTGAGAAGGCTGTGGGGGCCAGTACTTCGTGTCTTGGCGGTTGGAGAGGTGAGACACAATAACGCAATGATCATTCCCAAGTTGCGAGACGCGAGAAGGGTGTGGGGCCCAGAACTTCGTGTCTTGGCGATTGAAGCACCCATCACGAAGATGAAATGAAAAAAATACTCGCGAGTTGCAATATTGCGAACAAGCTGTGAACTCAACACTTGGAGGTTTCTGGTATCTGTGCGATGGAAAGTGAGGGACTCAATTGCACAAGCTGGTAGCTAACCAGAAGAATAAAACTAGAAATGGAGTTTACAAACTCAATAACAAAATTATAAACACAGAGCACTCCAAACACAGAATAACAGATTTGATTCAAAATTCTTTCAAGCTTCTTGTGTGTGCCTCAATTACAATTTCAACTATGGTATTCAAAACACTAACAAAAATCCCCTTCAATATTCTAAAAGGTTTAATCAAGGTGGTGTTGGTGTCTGGTTGCCTTGAAAGGTTAAGGTGGCCACTGTTTAAGGTAATGTAAGACAAAATTGTAATCGGTGGTTAATCTTCGAGTCATGAAGGGTCAAGATAGCCATCGATTCACCGTTTACACAGAGGTAGTGAAATGATTACTTTCTGGCATTCTCCCTCTTAATCATTTCAGAGCAAAACAAACTAAAACATGTAAAACAAAATTGTTGTAAACAATGCATTACATTTTGCAGACCCCGATATTTCTTTTATGAATTTTAAGCAATTCATTTCCCAAAGGATGCATAAATATGTCTGCAAATTGTTCTTCAGACCTATAGAACTGAACAAAAATTTCATTTCCATTTAACATTTCTCGAATGAAATGATACCTTGTATCAATGTGTTTACTCTGTTTGTGAAAGACTTGATTCTTTGATAGTGCAATGGAAGATTTATTGTCATAGACAATTTGGGATGCATCATTCTGGTCATGAAACAATTCATTCAAGACCCTTCTCATCCACACAGCTTGACATGTAGTTGTAGATGTTGCAACATACTCTACCTCAGTAGAGGATAGAGTCACAATGGGTTGTTTCTTTGATGGCCATGCCACTGCTCCATATCCAATACTGAACACATACCCAGATGTGCTCTTCCTATCATCAATGGAACCTGCAAAATCACTATCAGTATATCTTATGTGTATCAGATACCAAAGTCAGTTGTTCTAGCAACATATCTCAGGATCCTCTTTCTTGCTTACCAATGAGTACTCTTTGGAGTCTCCATGAATCTAGATATAAAACTCACAGCAAACATAATGGCAAGTATGGTTGTCGTTAAGTACATAAGGCTTCCAACCAGCCTTTTATATAGAGTTGGATCAACATATGATCCCTCATCATACTTGCTAAGTTTAATACCAGTTTCCATTGGTGTTGCAACTGGCTTGCAATTCAGCATTCTAAACCTTTTCAACACTTCATTTGCATTGTTAGCTTGACAATTGAAAATGACATCATCAGATTGATTCACTTAAATTCCAAGAAAATACTTCATCAATCCTAAATCAATCATCTAAAACTTTGTTTTCATGGCATTTTTAAAATCATCTACAAATAGATCTCCAGTAAAAATCAAGTCATCAACATACAAACAGATAATCAAAATTTTACCTTCCTGGTTTACCTTTGTATAAATAGTTGGTTCACTTGGACTTCTGCTAAATCCAACACTGATCAGGTATCCATCAATCTTGCTATATCAAACTCTGGATACATGATTCAATCGATATAAAGCCTTCCTTAACTTGTAAACTTTATCTATATTCTTATCAATCTCATAACCCAGAGGTTGTCTAACATAAACCTCCTCTTCCAGATATCCATTTAAGAATGCAGACTTAATGTCCATCTGATGCATGATCCATATATTCAGAGATACAATATCTAAGACCATTCTCACAGTGTCAATTCTTCCTATAGGAGAAAATGTTTCATTGTAATCAATGTCGAGTTGTTGACTAAACCCCTCAGCTACACGTCTTGCCTTGTACTTTTCAACTTCACAATCTGCATTCAACTTAGTGTTGTAAACCCACTTAACACCAATACTATTCTTACCTCCGGGTAAATCTACAAGATCCCAAGTGTTAGTTATTTCAATGGAATCAATATCCTTGTCCATTGCTTTTATCGAGACATCCTCTTTAGAGGCTTCATCAAAACTTACAGGATCACATGCCATTAATGCAAAATTTGAAATCTGATCTACTTCTTCATTCTAATCATATAATTCTCTTTAACTTATAGTCTTCTATCCTTTAAATTTGTTTCTTAATGAAGCTAAAGTAGGATTTGATGCACAACTTACCTGTGAATCTGTTTAATGTCCACCATGTCTAGATGGCTCACCACGCTCATGAGTTTTGGGCATTCCAAATTGTGATGGGTTGAAATCTGGTGCTTTCCTTGTTGTAGGCATATGTGCATGATGAACCATCTGTCCATATCCTTCAGCGTGCTCAGCTCCATCATCATCTTCACAGGGTAACAAAGCTCCCTCTGAAATTGATTTGTGAATACTTCCATCCGAGGCTTCATCTTCTTTAAATTGAACATCTCTGCTGATTACATATTTTTGGGTGATGGGATTGTAGAGTTTATATGCCATAGACTCTTCACTATATCCAACAAAGATACATCTCTCTCTTTTGTCATCCAACTTCCTCCTCATTTTTGCAGGTACATGCGCAAATGAAACAAATCCAAAAATTCTGAAATGAGAAACATTGCAAGGCTTACCATCCCAGGCTCCTAAGGAACACAATCCCTCATGGTCTTGGTCAGACTTCTATTTAAGATAAAAACAGAGAAAATAACCGCATCTCCCCAATATTCATTTGAAAGATGTTTTTCTTTCAACATGCTTCGATCCATGTCCATGATAGTCTGATTCTTCCTTTCAGCCACTCCATTCTACTGTGGAGTATATCGAGAAGTAAATTGCCTTTTAATTCCATGAAGATCATAGAATTCAATGAATTCATTCAGTTTATATTCACCTCCTCTGTCATACCTTAAGATTTTAATGGTTTGAGCACTCTCATTCTCAACCATAGACTTAACCCTCTTGAAAACATCAAAGGCCTTAGATTTTTGTTTCAACAAATACAACCAAGTCTTCCTATTGAAATCATCAAAGAAAGTCATAAAATAAACACAGCTAGTTAAAGAAGGTGTTTGCATAGGTCCACACAAATCCGTGTGAACAATTTCCAATGGAGCTTTTTCTCTATAGGAAACACCTGAAACAAATTTATCTCTGTGATGGTTTCCAAGTATACAACTCTCACAAGAGCTTGCAGGATGTTAAATACAAGATAACCCCTTACCATCTGTTTCTTCTGTAATAGATCTAATCCACCAAAATGTAAATGACCATATCTCAAATTCCATGACCAAGATTCATCTAGAATTCCAGCTTTATAAGCATTCAAAGAACCACTCAAATCATTTTTCATAATAAGTGGAAAAATTCTATTTTTGGTCATCTCTACTCTTGCAATCAACTGTTTGCTGGGAAATTTATCATAGATTGTACATACCTTGTTCTTGAAGAACACTCTGTACTTTTTCTCCATCAGTTGTCCAACA
>JASDQU010737282.1:50176-75679 GCA_032191745.1 Picea mariana
GATATGTGAGAAGGCCATGGGGCCAAGTACTTCGGGTCTCGGCGGTTGCAGAGGTGAGACACAATAACACAACGATCATCCCCAAGTCGCGAGACGTGAGAAGGGTGTGGGGCCCAGAACTTCGGGTCTCAGCAATTGAAGCACCCAGCATGAAGATGAAATGAAACAAATACTCACGAGTTGCGATATTGCGAACAAGCTATGAACTCAACACTTGGAGATTTCTGGTATCTCTGTGATGGAAAGTGAGGCACTCATTTGCACAAGCCGACATCTAACCAGAAGAAGAAAACCAAAAATGGAGTTTACAAACTCAATAACAAAATTATAAATGCAGAGCACTCCAAACACAGAATAACATATTTTATTCAAAATGCTTTCAAGCTTCTTGTCTCTGCCTCAATTACAATTTCAACTGTGGTATTTAAAACACTAACAAAATGCCCCTTCGATCTTCTAAAAGGTTTAATCAAGGTGGTGTTGGTGTATGATTGCCTTGAAAGGTTAAAGCGGCCACCGTTTAAGGTAATGTAAAACAAAATTGTAATGAGTGGTTAATCTTCGAGTCTTCAAGGGTCAAGACAACCACAAATTCACCGTTTACATAGAGGCGGTGAAATGATTACTTTCTAACATGTAGCAAGGTAAATGTAACAAGGTAAAGCACATAGGGTCTCTTGGCCCTTCTCAATACAAGGATTATACTTTTATGCGATTAAAATTTATGTCAAACTGACGCTTACATTTGGGCATGGCGTGGCGTGGCGTGGCGTGCGATGGAGATCTTCGGTTTGGAAATTAAAGTCGGTTCGTCTCTTTAAGATTAACATAATTATTACCGATTACTATGTATGTTTCTAAGGAATCCATTGGTCGGTTACAATGGAGTTGTGAGTTTAAATGATAATTTACCATGTTCTATGAAAATAAGAAAATGATTAAAAATTGTAGGGTCACGAAGGAAAATAAATTTATTCTTGTAATATAAGTTAATTTTTCAAGATATATAATAAAATTATGTTATATATATAATAAGTTAATGATTAAATATGTGTCATTTCAATTTTTTTTTTTATGTATTGAATATTATATTATTTACTATCATATAAACATGATGTAAAAGACACATTGTCAATCATTGACCCATTATAAGGTACGTATAAATCATCCCAAAATATAACACATGAAGGTGGGCTATTTAGGTTGGCTCTAAATAGCACATCAGTTTTGGAAGAGACAACAATCCGTTTTCCACATGATGCCATCCCATCAGGTTAAGGCATACGGTCACTCTAGAATTGAATGATTGGTCAACGAAGTAATTGTGATAATAACGTGAAGTTGGTCTGATCCTTTTTAATACGAGCGATATTTTTTAAAACAAATACAATGCAATTTGGCCGCTATGTTTCTTCTTGATATTTGTATGGCCGCCCACGGGAACTGAATTTATCCACTTATGATGGAGGATGAAGATCTAGCTAGCTGATGGGCGAATGGCTTCCTAATGAAATCACTAAGTGACAAGGTTGATAGTACACAAAACACGTGGTTTCCCGGTCATTAGGCTTTTACAGATTCTGATTGCTCTAATGGATTATAATAAACCATGAATCAGGGTAAGCCAGAATAATTCAAACATATTCGAGGGAAAGAAATTTTGATGTTAGTGTAGGTATCGCTGTCTTATCGCCTTATAATAATTATGGACGTGAAAGGCTTGACCTTCCATTGGGAGTGACGAATACGTGCCAATGGTGACGACCAAAATGCCTAACACGCGATACAATCAATAGCGACCAATAGCACCCAGGTTTGACTACGGAAATAATAACCGGATAAAATTGAGCCTTATCGGGCCTCTCTTGGTTTTCAATTGCAATGGCAAAGTCGGTGTTATTATTATCTAGTTTAACCAGATGCACGGTGAACAAAACCTACCGAAAATCCCCGGGTTCAAAGAAAGCTTCCACGGGTATCGAAATACATAAGTTAATCTAAAAGATCTAAATGGAGCCCTGTCAGGCTTGTCTTGGTTACATAAGTTTACCTACAAGAGCTAAAATTGAGCCCTATAAAGCTTCTCTTGGTTTTGGATTGCAACAGAAAATTTGGTATTAATATTAACTTGTTGCAACACAGATGCAGCGTGCACAGATGCAAGGTGCAACAGAACCTAACGAAAATCCCCGGGTTCATAGAACGAGTCCACAACTATCGAAATGCAAAGTATATCTAAAACGAATTGCATTGCTAGAAAGCAACGACGATGCTCTAAGTTTGACATACCCTTTTTTTCTCGTTATGTGGAATTCCAATAATGATAAATTGCGATCCAGTTCATTCTAGGTGCGCTCATATTCAATTAACTTAACCTGAACTAAAAGCCAGAGAAGCCAGAGCTTATTAGCTATACAAGATATGAATGGAGTTTAAATCTAGCTCTATTATAGTAAATAAAAATAAATATGCAGAATTTTCACTCCCACAACTATTTATTGACTTTGATTATTTAATCTCCGGTTTACTGCAGAAATTGCAATGTTAAACTCCGGTTGAAGTGAAGAATTCGTTTCCTAATCTTTTATTATGCTAGTAGAAGCAAGGTGCTTTTTGTGGCACACTTTTAACTGGCTGAACTATAATTCACTACTCATAGACTAGTCTAACGGGCCAACGATTTAAACCTAGGAAGCCTCTGACATATTCCTGAAACTCCATTTTTCTCCACTAAAGTATAAATTTAGTATAAATTTGACAGACCTACTTTTAAATAATATGTATTATGTGTGTTTTTTCAATTTTTTTCATCAAAACATTAAAAACACACATGGAAATGTATTTAAATGTGGATACTCAAAAACCAAATATAATGAGAGATTAAGTGTATAAGAAGGTGTTTTTTAACTTAAGCTAAACTAAGACAATTTTCATCACTGCAATTGCAATTTAATATTAATGAGCCTTACCTCTTGATAGTTGCATGTAGTTTTTGGGCAATGTTTCTGAAACCTTGATCTTTTCTTCCCTCTTAATCTTCACTTTTCAACCTTGAGGATGTGATACTCTCCAATTTCCAAAGATTCAATATTTGTAACTTATGCAATTTTTTATCCATGCTAGTTGCAACCTACATCTACTTTATAATCGGTAACATATACTATGCATGGCCTTTGCTATATAATTTATAACTTATATTACTTATGCTTTACACAAAAATCAACATTCAATAACTTATGCAATCTTTTATTCTTAACATATACTATGCATGGCCTTTTCTAATGTATCCCAAATTTCACTAAATAAAACAAAAATTTACTGGAAAACTATAACGTCTATTGTCTTCCAAACTCATTTCTATATAAAGATATTTTCTTATAAATCTTATTTCACTTTGTGCACATATGTGTTTTTACTCTATTGAAAGTTTGAAGGAGATTTAAAACCCAACKTATATGTGTTCTTATGGTCCGCTAAAACACATTGTTCTTATTAGATTAACTCATAACCTAATTTAACATGAACTATGTAGCCATACTAACTCATAACCTAATTTAACATGAACTATGGAACCATACTAATGCATTAGAGCCATACATTTATATTTTTAGATTTGTAATTGTGATTGTCAACGTCCCTATCATAAATACTAGGGTTACAACATACCCATGTTATTCACACTATATTAGTGTAATAACTATATAAACTTGTAAAAGATGTAACCCTTAGAAACAAGGTTACACACTAGTGGACATAAAGTTAAACTAGGAGACATAACTAGCATTGTCTAGCATTTATGCGTTGGGTTATACATATCCATAATAATACCATGATACCATGGTGTAACTAACAATATTTTAAACAAGGTATACGATGCACACATTTCCACTAAGTTATAACCCAAAAAAAATGCTAACTATGTCCACCCCGATTGAGGGATTATACACATACAACACAACATTAAAGAGGTTTGAAACTCGTATTGAGGTGGATGCCAAATCATAATAGATCCTAGGCCAATATAGCTTGTAGGAAATCAAGTCATGGCAGGTCCATTAATGGTTGTAGGACCTACTAGTACTCTGTGCCCTGACACTATAGCAACCCGCCCAATGTGGGATCTCCACTTCAGTTGCAATCACATGGCAGTAGTGTGGATAACGTACCAGTCTCTCTTTCCCATGAATCATAGGCTCAAGGTGCCACTACATCCCTCGTAGTCGGCCCTTTGGTCTCATTTTCATTTGCTCATTCATTGTGTTACTCATCGCGACCTGTGATTCTGGTGGGATTTAACTCTGGTGAGGTATGAAGGTAAAATAACATGATGGAAGGGTTCTCCACCAACACAGGTAAGTAACTTCATACTCTGTAAAAATTTGTAAAGGTTATTTTGTGCCATGCATTCTCTGCACAATGTATTCTCTGATATAATATGTCCTCTAGTACAATTACATTCTCTGGGGGTTTGTGTCACACTCCTTGTGTTTTTTTTGGGTTTGAAGGTTGGACCCTAATATTATATGCACCTTTGTATACGTCTTGTTACGGGTTCCACTATGATAAAGGCTTCACTTGCATGCTATGTTTAATCCTTTAAGTTTATCAGTTGAGTTTGATTCAAAAGATAGGGTTATTTTGCTTCTTTTATGTTGATTATAAGTCCTCAAGCCCATACCCTTTTGGTTTTCTCCCTAGTCATACTCGTGGTCGAAAATCACTGTAGAACGTTGTCATAAGCTAAACCCTTTGTGTTTTGTTTTAATCATTTGGTTTTTGATTTGAACAGAGGTCGTTACACCTCACGGCCACTTGTCTAGAAGTTCTGTATAACAATAATCATCAATCTTGAGGCTAAGTAGGTGCAGTTCGTTGATGAGAGTCATTGCTCAAAAGAATGATTGTGTTGGTCTTGCTAATCCGGGAGTTAGTCGTAACTTGCGAAGTCTATTGTTCTTATTAAATTCGTTACAAACTTGACTATTTTAATATTTCTATGGTTAAATTCTTACATCCGAACTTAGTTTGTTCATAAAGGTAAGTTCAACCAAGTTTTTCCCTATTTAAAGTTTTCAAGTAGGTACTCAATGAATATTTATCTCCTTAGATCAGAGCTTGTCTCAGAAAAATCATGCTATGTATGATAAGATTTAATCTATGCTAAAACATTATAGTCATCTCAGCAGTGACCTTCACTTGCTAGTTCATCTACGATAATGAGATCTTTGTCTACAGAGTTTAGAAGTTACTTGCATTATTATATTTTAACATACCAATTAGGTTCTTACAGTAATTGTATGTCCCCATATCACTTCCATGTGCCTCTGTAAACACTTTTGATTTCTTTATTGTGAACATTATTCTTGTTTGTATCTGTGATTTATTGGAAATAAAAGGTAGATCTTTTTTTATTGCTGACTTCATTAGAGTAAAATTACTCCATTCTTCTTGGTCCTCTCTATAGAGTATTTTTGGTAATTACTTTAAAGTGATTCGCTTTGATGACTTGTTATGTAAAAAAAGAGACTATTTAAATGAACATATTGTATTGTTTTATCCTTTATGGGAAGAGAGCTCAATATCACTACCACTCGGTTAGGTTATTTGTTAAAGGTTACTTTACTTGACTACATCATGTACTTTATTTTGTGTCTATTCTCTGTATTTTACAATCTAAAGACATGTACTGGGATGAAGAAGAAACATAAATTGATTAAAATGTTTGTGTGCTACCTTTTATTTCGCAAGTGAATAATTTTGCATGGATATAATTTGATGACGGGTCCCTTTTGTTTTGCGAGGGAACCCATCAAATAGTTATACACTCACTCCTCCCCCTGAGTCATGGATCGAATACTTCACAAGGGAAAACAAAGATGATATGATATTCATTAGGATACAAGATAAGTTATGCCTTTGACTTATTTTAATTATCTCATTACTTAATGACTTGGAAACTAGTAAAGATACTAAAGCTTTTGCATTTCTCTCTTGCAGGTTGGAAATAACAGTGTACTCAATGGAAGAAGTGTCCTGCCATCAAAATGTATTCAAGTTCCATGTTTTTCCTTAACCGATCCATGCGCGCATTCACTTTAGTTACAAACAATTTTATGTAGACTCTTTTAAAGCTCTGTTTAAACTAGTTATTGTTATCGCACTAATCGATAGGTGTGGACACTATCAGATCTCCCTAGATCCACCTGGATCTAGAACAAAATAGGACATGACACGAATCTTTCCCTAAGTTGTACTCATTGAATCTGCTAATATGGAGGAATAAGTGACATACCTTGATATCGCATCCTTAGGTCTCTGTTGCTCCCGCTTCGCTCTGGTGCTCTCATAAGGTCAAGTACAAGACAACACAAACCAACCAAATTGAAGATAGGAAAATGTATTCAACATCAACTTATGCATATGATCAAGGAATTACACAATAAAGTAAGAGTGACTTTATGGGAAAGGGACATGTCGTTGTATCATATTAATTAAAAGTAGAAGATACAACATGATCGCCTTGATGTCACAAGTTTCCTTTCAGCGACCCTTGGTTCCAACACACACACTTGCTCTGTACTTTCATGAAGAAGATCCAATTCTTCTTGATAGACCAACTAGAGCCTGCAAGCCTACATCTAAGCAGGGTTCTTCACACAATTCTTTCACCAATTCTGCATTCAATCTTGCTTAACCTTTTCCATGAGAAACCTTTCAATATATAGGATAAGGATAGATGGTTGCATGGATGAGGATGATCCCATCAAATCTCATAAGTTAGTAAAATGACAACCATACGAATGCCAACTCATTTTCTAGAAGATTCCCTTCTAGAACCCTCGAGACCTCTTCTCTTTTCCAAGCTTAAAACCAGGTTCGCACCCTATGTATGAAGTAAACTACTAGAAGTTTGCACCCTAAATGAAGGTGGCCTGCAAGAATGAGGGATTCTCGCACCCTAGGCCATAGGTAGCCTGCGAACTCACTTTGAAAATATGTTTCTGGAAGGAGACAAGATCCACTTTTCTTAGGCAAAAAGTCCTTGTTGGGAGCCTGAATACACCATTGTTAATACATCACCAAGATGACCGAAATCATGTGTAACAGAATGCCCCCCAAAGTATGAGGTCGAAATCAGTGACAACTAAAATACCTTGTAAACTGCATGTGTGTGTCGGAAACTAGGAGTGCACCTAATTGGAAACCTGCAAACAACTAAGCATCTGCAGAATATAATACCAGTTTTGAGGTAGGCATTCCCATAATCAGACCACAAACGGATGTCATCATGAATGTGGGTCATGGCCACCAATCATACACAGTGGATCCATGCCATCCAATACACTGCATAGCCACCAGGAATACACTATGGATCTATGCGAGAAGACTCAAATTAGGACGACATAGCCACGAGACATACAAAGTGGATCTATGTGTCGATGAAAATCATACATACTCCATTACAGCCTGGATCAAAAAGATGAAACCCAGGGTCTTTAATCCCATCACCTAAAAGTATGAATCTAACCATGTGATTACATGTGTCGAAGTCGAACATGGTAGAAACCACTTGATTATCGGTCGTTGATGAAACCATTAACAAGTGTGAGGGAAATCACCATTAATGTCAATGACTCCCAAGGTACAGTAGTACAATCCAATGAATGTGAATAAATGAGATGAGGTCGAACATTCAACGGAATCTCCCAATCAGGGGTCAATAATTAAAACCCACTGTCGAAAGCGAGAGAACCTGCCATTGAGGCATGCAAGTTCCAAGGTACCAAATAATTTCTAAGTCGACGGAACAAGACTCATCATGGGAGGGCCTTGATTTATCCCCCATCAATGACACGAAATAAGTAACAGAGTTTGAAGGTGAAAGAGAGTATGAATATAGTTTGAAATGGACACAGGGAAGGCTGACACGGTAAGAATGGACAACTGCAGATGGCTGACTCAATAAAGGTTTTAGATGAACTTTTCTTGAACATATGAATGACACGACCAGGGATTTGGTAGTACTGACTCAGAGATGACTCAGGATATGACCTTGTAGCAAGTCGAATGAGAGACAAATGGATTTCCCAAACCAGCTTCCAATAATGAATAGAGGGTGTCATGTTCAAGAGAGACACTTACTATCAATAATATGAATATGAAAACACATCCCTTTCCCAAATTTTCTCCCACCATTTATGGTGAGTACCTCTTTAATTTTACGCAAGCTTGAGGAGGATGATATATGCTTGTTGATGTAAGCTCATCATTCAGATGAGTCCCTCAAAGTATGTTTAACGAACCCTAGGAAGGAGTGGTTCGGTCCCATTATGGGTCTTTCGATGTTTGTTTCATGAGTCCAAAGATAGAAAACTCGAAGGTTTTTCATGATTATAGAGTCTGCAAAAACAATCAAAAGAGAACTCTCTCAGTTTCTTTTTCGTAAAGTAGTCTGATGAGACCGAAAAAGAGATAAATTATCGCCCAACAAACGCTTTCTTCAAATACTTTAGCGAGCGTGAAAATAGCAAGATCACTCGGCAATATTTTCATGTTTAGAGAGTCTAAAAAGAGCTTAAAGAGGACTCCAGGGGGTTCCTTTTTCGTATAACCTTTATGAGCCCGAAAAAGTGATAAAAGTATGCTCAATTACGTTCTCATATATTTTCGAGCATGAGAATGAACAAAGACCAAGCTCGAGGTTTTGTCTAAAAACCATAAAAAACAATTAAGCATGCGATGAAAAAGAGAAAATATCTGTACTCCTTTGTGCGAACTTCAAAGTCGTTATAGCTGCTAAAAGTTGCACTCATAGGGCTATTAGGCATTAGCTCTGATGAATAAAACAATATATAAATAAACAAAAATGGTAAAAAGTAAATATAAGTGGGTAAAAGGGATTTTACCATAGTCATTGTGATTTTGCCAAGAATTTTGCCCAAAACCCCTCTTTTGCCCTTGAATTTCAGTGCTCGATTACGGAAGGTACAAGCAACCATTTGGCGAACCGTCTCTGTCAACGATTTAAGCTCCCTATCTTCTACCTTTCCATGGTTCAATTTTTTGTTTTCATTGGCAAATTTCAAGGTTTTGAGTTTGTTTTAGGGCCAAAACTTGCGCCCAGGCGTTCTCACAGGCCAACCATATGGGACATGCGAGAATGCATGATTCTCGCAGGTGGCCCCAAAGGCACCTACGAGAACCTCACACTGTGCTAAAGGGGCACCTACGAGGGCCACAAAATGAAAATCGGTAAAATCATTAATCTGGGTAACACTTTCGCGACAATCGGGTCTCCAAAATTTCTAGCAGTAATTTTTTAGCCGAACAAATGTTGTTTTCGGCCGAAAATTTTCATGTCAAATTTAACGGTGCCCTTGAAATTCGTGTACAACGTTTTTTGGATGAATTATTTTCCTGTGGTAAGCATATTTCGGCCGAAACGTTTATTTTTAACGGATTCCGTTAAAAACTAGGTTTCGGCCGAAAGAATCTTTCGGCTGAAAACTTGAAAATGGGATTGTTTGCAGGAAACTGCAAATTCTCTCCATCTTATTTCATCTTTGGAGGTAGCGAACTCCTACAAATACTCAGAATTTAGTTTGAGAAATGATACCAACATTTTTAAAATTGAATCTACTTTCATTGGGTATAATTTGTTTTCATTTTCATTGTTTTTATCTAATTTTATTTAATTTTATAAAAAAATCACTAAATAATATTTTTAAGTGAGATTATGATTCGGTGAAATGAAAAATCCATATCTCTAAAAATACACAACCGAAAATTATGGAAAATTTATATTCATAATTGCTAAATTGTTCTCTTCAAAAGGGTATTTTTAGATTTTACTTTTAAGTAAAAATTAAGATAGATACAAGGTGTAGAAAAACACGTGTTTAAAATATGCAACGTTTTCATCTTGCTCAACTTAAAAAAATTCTAGAAATTATAATATTCATCCGTTAGATTCGAAATTATAGTCATAATAAAATAGAGTCTCTGTAGATTGTTGCAGTATATTTCATTTCTTAAAAACATAAGTTTAATAATAGATACATTGTTGTGGAAAACAATAACTCATTATCATTCCTTTCATGTTTAAGGAACATACTGTTAAACAATTTTCAAATTGACATATCAAATCTTGATTAAAAAATATTGAAAAATAGTCATTAGAAATATAACAAAATTATTCACAAGTTTTGTTTTTACTGTAAAGTGAAATTCTAAATAAAAAAAATACTTTTGTATGCCGGAAGATGAAGAACTTGTGAAAATACAGTTTTTTTGGTCATAAAACAAGCAAAAGTGTTACCCATCTTCATCATTTTACCCAAATTCACTTTGATTTTTGCTCAATGAAAAATATGCCAAGGCTTGAAATGAGTTGTTGACTCTCTTCTTATGGTTCTTGTGCAGGCATTTGACCATCATGATGCTTGAGTGGTGCGAAGGAGAGCATGAAGAGGATGATTCTATTGCTGAGAATGACCCTGGAACCGTTGCCACTCTCTGAGACTGTGGTCTCTTGAAATTATTTCGGATCCCGGGCATGAGAGCCCAAGTCAGGTTGTTGGAGTACCTCGTTCATATGTGGGACATGGACCAACAAGTATTCCACGTGGGGGTCCACACATTGTACTTGGATATCAAGGACGTTTACTTCCTAGCAGGACTGTCATGGCATGGGTACCACACTAGCTTGACCGTTAGTCGAGGTGGTGGGTTTCCTATGAGTGAGTATTGCCATCGATACTGTGTTCCAGAGGCGGAAAGAAGCAAAGGAAAGGTGGCCATTTGGGAGGTCCAGGATTTGACCCTTCACACCATATTGTTCACCATTTCTCATATGGCTGGGAGCGCTGCTCCACACATGGCTCTCCAGAGATATTTTTAGTATGCCATAGAGTGTACTAAGCCTCAAGTCTTTAACTGGTCATACGTAGTCCTTCGTAGGATAAAGAGGCAGTTGACAAAATGCAGGAAAGGGGACTTGAAGCAATTCGGGTACGGATCACTTTTGGTGTCCTTCTTTCTTGAGAGGGTTCTCTTACTAAGATTATAGGTTGAGTAGGGTTTGTTGGCCCCACAGGATCTGAGGATGTTGAGATGGTGTAACCGCATGGCCCGACACGTAGCTGGGCCTATCATCAAATATAACGATTCATTCTTTGACTGGTTGCGGCCACAAATGCTGATGGTCGACGATTATGCCTATGCCGGGTTGGATTTTTGAGGGGATCCAGATTTGGCCCTACCTGAGGATGCTCAATGTGGAGATCTAGGTAAGAAGTACACATTTTTCTTTTTTTAAATGTTTTTGTAATTTTTATCATATGCAAATGTTTTTATGTTTGCCCAAGAACTAATCAAAAATATCTTTTGAATGACACAGATGTGGGGCCATACTGAACTCCAGGTATGTCTCCTATTTAGTGATGAGGAGAGGTGGCTCCAGTGCTGCGATGGGATGATGAAGACTATGAGGCAGTGGAGAAAAACTTGGAGGGGTTGATTGTTGACATTCCTGACATGACTATCGGAGAAGTCCCTCGACATTATCAGCACCATACTATGGGTGTGTCAAAGTCTATTAGCCGACTGCTTCGTAGAGTTTCCCAGGAAATCGTGTGTTATCACGAGCATCACCCATGACATTACTTTGTAGAAGCTACGAGCTTCAGATTTTGAAATTTTGGTCCTTGGACATAACCCTTTTGTAAAAAACTTTTGATCATTATATACATATATACAACTTCTACCAATTATTTTTGTGTTGTGTGATACATGTGATGTGATTGGTTTATAAATGGCCCAAATGTTTGTCTAATACATAGTTAGCCAATGCATCAGTTAATGTATTTAGACATTTAGGAATATGCTGATACTCAATATAATCAAATTAACGTCCCAAGAGGCGAATTCATAAATATACCCATAATAAAGTAGGACTTCGAATAGCATAGACATTACTTAACTGTAGTACTACTAGCTGCGAATTGAGTCATACAACCAAGTGACGAATATCGAGCAAGATAACATAAATCAACAATTCGATAACGGTGCTATACTTTGTAATATTGTTGGTCGCACGACCAAGACACACACCTTGTAGAGTGATAAGTTCGTTTGTAGGGGCGTAAATTGCCCAAGTAGCAGAAGCAAGGTTCTGAGTACTACGGCTAGCGCCATCAGCGAAGCCAATGTGGGGTAGTGAAGACTCCGACATTTGGAAACCAAACACAACGTAACATAAGGGTAGAGACTAAATAATGAAAAAAACATACTATAGTAACACACAAGAAGTATGATACAATAAAATACAATTACTCATGCACAGATGATCTTAGGCATAGTACTTCTTTAATTACAACCCATTTATGGGTTCCCTCAAAAGGATACCATCACAATCTACTAACTCGTAAGCTCCTTTCTCCGGCACTCGTCTAACGATGTAAGGACCTCGCCACATGGCTTCAAATTTTCCATCTCCTAGCATATCTCGATCTTGTTCGTAAAGGAGAACCAGATCTCCTTCGGAGAGAACACGAGGCTTGACATGTTTGTCGTATTGGGCCTTGACATGTTTATTCTGGGCTTCTATGACTAGGGTAGCGTCGCATCGAGTTTCGTCTAATCGCATGAGATACAATAGATGTTCTTCTTTGGCAGAAGTGTTTGGTAGGAGTTCAACGACTATTTTTAGGGAGGGTATCTCACATTCAATCAGCAGGATGGCTTCTAGACCATAGACTAACCGGAATGGTGTAAACTCGGTAGCAGACTTAACGGATGTCCGATAAGCCCACAATGCTGAAAACAACATTGTGTGCCAACTTGTTTTGTGAATCCCTATCATTCATTGAAGCATGGTTATGAGAACCTTGTTAATTGCTTCGACTTGGTTGTTGGCTTGTAGGTAATACGGTGTTGAGTTTTCATGGTGAAGACCGAACTTTTCTGTGAGTTCGGACATCATGAAGTTTCTAAAGGGGGTACCGTGATCGGTGATGATAGCCTGAGGAAAACCAAAATGAGCTATGATGTGATTGAATATGAATAATGTTGCAGTATTTCCAGTGTTTTCAAATGTTGGCATCGCCTCGGCCCATTTTGTAAAATAGTCTATGGATACAATAATGTATCCATGCCCCTCGATCTAGTGAGGGTGACATGTCATGAAATCGATACCCCATTTCACAAAAGGACAGACGGAGACCACAGGGTGAAGAGGAGCAGGATGTGATCGTATTTTATGGTTGTAGGTCTGGCAAGCATGGCACTTTTGGACAACAATTGTACAATCGTTAAATAAAGAGGGCCAAAAATACCCAGCTTGCAAGATTTTCTTGGCAGTGGCATACCCAGACATGTGACCACCAGAGGCTCCAGAATGGCAGTCATTTAGAGATTTCTCGGCCTCGTCAAATGTGAAGCAGCGTTGAAAAACTGAGTCAATCCCACAGTGATAAAGAGTATCACCGAGGATAATATAATGACGGGCTTGGTAGCATATTCGACGGCGGTCAGTACTAGACAAATTGGGATGGAAAGTCTGGGTTTGGAGATATATGATGATATCTCTGTACCAAAGATCATCGAAACTAATCAGGAAAAGAGATTCATCAGGTAATGAATTAGTTGCTATCTTTTCCATCTCAGAGTAGGGAAACTCGCATATCAACTCGGGAAACACTAAGTATTTCTTGGACTTAGTGCATTCAAATTCCAAGTCAAACTCTTGGAGTATCATGATCCATTTGGAGTATTTTCCCCCTAGCAGTTGACGTGTGAGAATGTGTTGCATAGGGTTGCAGTTAGAAATTACAGTAGTCTTGCGAGAGAGGGTATAGTGCTGGAAACATTGAACTGCTTGGACGGCTGCCAAGGCCAGTATTTCAACATGTAAATACTTGGTTTCATTAGGCATTAGGCTTCGACTCAAATAATAGATAACATGTTCGTCATGAGAATCATCCTCCTGGATGAGAACCATAGCGATGGTGTAATCCGAGGCTGCGAGGTCAAGGAAGTAATCACGACTGTAATCAGGGGGAAAAGAAGAGGAGCATGTGTAAGGGATAGTTTCAGAGCTTTGAAAGATTTGTTTGCGATGGTATCCCATACAAACTTAGACCCCTTTTTTAGTAGTTGCGTAAATCCAAGAGTTATCTCAGCATAGATCGGGATGAAACGACAAAGAAAATTTTCTTTCCCTTGCAAACTTTGTAACTGGCGAAGTGTAGAAGGAGGAGGAAGATTGAGTATTGCCTCGACCTTCAAAGGATATACCCTGATCCCTTGACGTGAAATGATAAAGCCTAGAAGTCGACCAAATTCTACGCAGAAAATGTATTTGTGAGGATTCAAGTGTATATGGTAAAACCGACATCAGAGGAAAATGGCTCGGAGGTGTATTGGATGGTTGACACGGTGCATGGAATGAGCGGGTAAGTCATAGAGATATGGTTGCACGATGTGCTTGATATCATGGAAGGCATAAGACATAGTGCGCTGGAAAGTTGTGCCAACGTTTTTGAGACTGAAAGGAAGTTTTCGATAAGAAAAAGTGCCCCAAGGACAAATAAAAGTGGTTTTATGTTGGTCCTTGGGAACAATATTGATTTTATTATATCCGGAGAAACCATACATCAGACACAAGATTTCACTTCCGGTGCAATTGTCGACAATCTGGTCAACGAAGGGTGTAGGAAAGTTGTCTTTAGGACATGGTTTGTTAATATCCCTATAATCAGCACACACGTGAATTGTGCCTTGTTTCTTATCAATCGGGACAATATTGAAAACCCAGTCAGTGAGAGCCACCAGGTAAATAAAGCCGGCTTTGAGAAGTTTCTCGACTTCATGCTTGATAGCGGCCGCTTTACGTGGGTGGACTGAACGAAGGCGTTGCTGGACGAGTTTATCATCTGGGTATGTCTTGATCTCATGTATCACAATGTCAGGGTCAATACCCGGCATTTCTTCATATCTCCAGGCAAAGACGTCACGAAATTCTTTGAAAAGTGACTTGTAGGTGACGATCTCATCGGGGGAACACAAAGCTCCGATATGTACATTTTCGACAATGCCAAGTTTTATGGATATGTCAAGGGGAATGGTGGGTGAGATACTGCTTAAGTTCCCTTTGGAAAACACATCGTGTGTGGACTCGGGAATGGTGGAACTGACAACAACAGCCGACGGGGTCGAGATCCGTTGGTAACTCTCGATGGTGTGTTGTTCCAGGAGGAGGATGGAATGATGATGTCCATCATCCCAGAAGGTGTCTTCCATAACAGACATAATCATTTCGTCCGTGGGAAAAATGACATGGAACGAATCTAGAGATAGGTCACCAAGAGAGGGGGTAGAAGGAGTTGTCGATTGAATGGCCTGATAGGTGGATTCAACTGGGCTCAACGGCATTTTGTCATCGTAACGAAGATGATTGTTGGGTTGGGTACCATCCATGGGTCGTGAGACGTAGGGGTTCCATGAATAGAGGTGGAGATCATGTTAATTGAAGCGAAAGACGAGTGTGGAACATCGGGTGGGGGGATGGGGAAGGTACCCATTAATGAGGAGTCTTTAAGAAGACCCACACTGACGTTCTCGTGTCCGGGGGGGGTTTGGCAATGAACGGTACATTCCTCGTACGCACATCTGAGTTAAAGAAGGCTAATTGGTCGACGGTAATTACCTTTCCTTGATGTGGGAAATGTACAACACAAAAAAGAGTCGACACAAGTGCACACATGGAATCAATCCAGCGACGACCAAGTAGAAGGTTGTAATTGAGAGGAGCGTCAAAGACTTCTACTTCAACTTGGACTGTCTTGCCTTCTATCGTAATTGGCAGCGAAGGGAGGACACTGTAAGGCTTAAAACGAGAGCCATTAAAGGCTTTGAGTGTGTTATGGGATTCGGTCAAAGAGGGAGAGTCGATGGCTTTCTAGCAGGTAATAGACATGACACACGTCGAGGCACCCTCGTCGATAACAGTTCTACAAATATTTTTGCCAGGGACAATAACTTGTATTTGCAAAGTGAGTTGAGGGGGTAACCTTGGAATGTAATCTTCCAAGTCAAAAATTATTAAATTTGTATCGGTAGGGTCGATTCTACCAATAGATTTCAACAGTGCCTTTCGTTGTATAGGACAACTTTGAAGGACTTCGAGAGCTGACATCGCGGATGGTGCTTGGGCCAAATCTTCAACAATACTGTAGTTCTGGGCAGCACGGGCATGAGGATTGAAATTTGATTTTCGAATGACGCCCTTTGGAGGAGGGAGAAGGTCTGTGTCGAGACTCGGTCATTCGAGATGAAGAGAACCGTTGGTAGGTGGAGTCGTGGGAGATGGTTGAACGAATGAAGGAGGTATAGCATCAACCTTCTCTTTAGAGGAGGAATAATATTTGGCTCGAGTGGTAAGTGCAATGTCATTTTGCTTTGAATCTCCTGTACACATTAAGACATAGGATGCATTAGAGGGGGAGGGTTGGTCGTGAATGACCAATTGGGCCTATTGTTGAGAAGGGAAGGGTTGTGACAATACGGCCAGCATGGGTGGTTTTTTGGTCCCTTGAAGGAACTCAGTAACCTCGGCTCGTCGTGGACAATCCTTACTATAGTGGTCATCACCGCAAATAAAACAAGGGTATCGCGGTTTTCACTTATCCCTATTTTCAACAAGTGGTGTTTTGCTTCTCTCTGCTTGCGAATTATTTTTGTCCTCCGTATACTTACCCTTTCCCTTTCTGGATTTTTTTTTACTGGCGGGGGTAGATTAAATAGCATTTACCTTAGAAGTCTTTCCGGTGGGGGGGGGTAGGAGACAAAGCATTTTGAACATTAGAAGAAATGGGTTTGGGGTTGTTGCTAGAGGTTTGGGCAGGATGTAGTTGGGCATGGAAAGTGCCAATCACACCGTCATCTGCATGAGAAGCAACAGGAGTTATTGAAGTGGCGGAAGTAGAAGGACGAGGTGCATCAGGGAGTAAGTCGTAAAGAGTACCCATTTGTGAGTAAACAGGGTTGAGGTATTGAGCATGACTAATGGCTTGTTCTTCTGTGAAAACTCCTCCCATGGTGATGTCACGATCAATGTCATTCACAAATGATTTCATGAACCATCTACCAAAAACTGATCGGGAAGTTCGAGTTTGATGAGATGTCATCTCTGTTGCCACTCATGAATGTGATCGGAGATATGAGTGGCTTTGGTTTGTTTAAAAGAGCTCAAAATATCGGTCCCTATTTCATAGCGGATCGACAACTAGTAGTGGGTGAGGAAATCCATAGTGAGGGTTTTCAAGTCAGTGAAGAAACCTCATGGTAATTCTATATACCACTTCGTGGCAGAACCCGTGAGAGTTCGTTGAAAAAGGCGTAAATGAATAGAGTCATCCATCAAGGAGTTGGATGAGCACCAAAGGTGAAAATTCATTACATGATTGTTTGGGTCCTCTCCTACTTTGCCATCAAATTTAGGTATGTCATATGGTAGTTTGGCCGGTATGGTAGGCCATTGGGGAGAGTGACGGATCAGATCATTTAAAATCCTTGACAGATCTGAGAGGTCCAAAGTGGCTAAGAAAGGTAACTGTCTATTCACATGTAGGTATTGGTGGCTTTGGGGAGGGAGTCCCATCGGCAAACCAGTGGCACCATAAGCAGTCTGCATATAATGCAAATACCCAGGTAGATTTGGTGGTTGTTGTGGAGGAAAGTAACTCATGGGATTGTATCGTTGAATAGGGGTGCGAGGTTGAGCATTCGAGCCCCAAATAGTATTGGAAGTACCTGGATATGGTTGGCCTATACTAGAGGGTATAACGGATGTAGCCTGAGGCTATTTCCCCCCAGTCGATTGAGGATTATGTTGTATCAGATGGTTCCAATACTGGGCCAAGGATGGAGGTATCTTCTATCCATAGGGTGGGCTCAGTGAGGGTGCTCCTCCAATCGGGGGTTGTGTTCCAATTGGGATTTGCCCTGCAAGAGGGGGTTGAGTTGGGCCTCCTTGGTGAAATTTTCCACCAACAGGAATATGGTAATTTGATGTGAACAAAGGAATGGTGCCACTAGGATCAGTGCCTTCGATAGAGGATGGAAAAGGTCCTCTAAATGGGGGCAGAGGAAGTGTCAAAATGAAACCAGGAGGAGAGTGCCCAGAAGAAGTGGGATCACCAGGGGTTCCGGATGTGATTTGCGTAGGAACGGGAATAGAGGCATTCAATGCACGGTATCTGGGTGGAAGAGTTGGGGTGACTCTGGGTGAAAGCGGTGTGCCAATAGAGTCTTGTCTAGCCACGGTAATCTCGGTGTGAGGAATCATTGTATTTGTGTAAAGGACCATTTGTAAAGGGAGAGTCAAGACGTGGTCAGCTCGCGGAGCTTCTGTACCAGGAAAATAATAAGCAATAGTAAAAGTTACTGTGTCTGGGTTAGAGGTTTCGGGGAACGCAGGTGAGACGGTGATATCAACACCTGCTCCTGAGCCAAAGAGATCCCATCTGAAAATTCCAGTAGTCCAAAAAGGATCTTGACCCTCAAGTCCTGGAAAAGGTTTAGTCGATGATCCAGAAGACAAGACAACCAAGTCTTCAAAAGAATTTACTCACATAATACGTCTCTCAGATTCAAGATGAAGTTGAAAGTCCTCTCAAGAATTGGTAATTCGTAACCGTTCTAGAGAGTCAGTTCTTTCCACTTGTGGAGTGGTGATGTCTTCGACTTCACTCTGTTGAGGAGAGCCCTCCGGTGAGCTGGTAGGCAAGGGTTGAGAACCTTCCAGATTTTCTGGGGGTAATCCCTGCATTCTACATGAATGACATGAAGGGTCAATTGTGAATGAGTTAAAAACTTATGAAAGAAAATTCTATGGTCAACTTGGGTAAACAAACAACATGCGCTAGTAAAAAATCTAGGAAACAACACCAAGTAAACAAAACCTTCTAATTCCGAAGTCACTAGTTGGTGATGAAATCCAACGTTGCAACAACAAGACTAGAAGGGGTTGGGCTAGGGTGGAAAAGTTACGTTGATGACCTGCTTAACAAATTTACGCCCTGGTGCAAGCTCCCACACATAATCGTGGGTATACCCTCCAAGGAGCCCGAGTGAGTTTGGCCAATGTTGATTCCAGGTAAGACCCTAAGAAGATAGGCCACTAAGGTTACCACCAACAACAATAAAGCCTGGGGGGACAGTCGACAGTCCGATCCACATGCAAGGGCAGGGTATCTAGCATGAAATCAACTTGAGAGGCTTCCACTCATCATTGTGGGTATACCTTCAAGTGACCCCCGTAATATGTTCAATATCTACACTGATATCAACAAAGCAGGGTGAGTAACTCTGTCAATATCAATGCGACCTCGGGTTTGACCCTTGTGTGAGAAGGGATTCCTAGGACAAAATGTTGCAAATGGAATGTGGCACTCCTTATCACAAGATGCTATTGTGTGTTTTGTGCTTTTGAGAGTGTATCTCTCTGCCTTATTCCAAATATCTAGCCTAGCTAATGTTGGTGTAACAGAGTCCTAGAAAAGAGTTATTAGTTAAATTTTAAAATCTGTGTGATATTGTTAAAGGCTGTTGTTACTCAAAGGAGACAGGAATGAAACTAATGTTGCATGAGACTCTGACCCAACAATGCATAGATAGGAATGAAAAATATCAATTCCTGTTCGATGAATCCTATTTATGGGAGGGAAAGAGGGGTTTTCTGGAACAATCCTGAACTATGATATATAATTTTCTTTGAAAATGCAATATCAACAAATCATGACCAATGCCAATTCTCTATTCATTCTATTTAAACAATTGAATGCCAATATTTTCAAAATAAAAATTTGCTTTTAAAAAGAAAAATGTTTTTTAATTTTCAATAGGAACCACACAACAGTGGTGAAACTAAGAAAAACCATCAACTAATGAAAAACAATATACAACAAAATCCAAACCAATCTTTCGATGAAGACAAACATAACAAGCAGACAAGACTAGTCTTTTCAAATGCACGAGGGCAACAATTTTCCAAGTAATGAGGAATTGAGAAAGACAATTAATCCCAACTTTTAAACCGATCATCGGCTCCCAACCAAACAAACACTCGGATTTTAGGACCAGAGATTATATCCTTGTCAAGAAAAGGTCAAGTGATAACAGTTGAGAAAAAATGAACAAAAAGAGCTTTCAATTTCCAAAGAATAATCATTCACAAAATGCAAAGTCAGGAAACAATCAATCAGTGGCCTAAGAAGTTCTCTTCAGACACGCATACAAATTTGGGTATCTGGGCATACAAAATACCTGAACCTCAAAATTTTGCAAAATGGGTTCGCAGGCAAGAAGTAGTGTACAGTGCGAGAACTGAGCATTCTCGCAGGCTGGTCACAAGTAGGGTGCAAGATGTTTGCACTGGACTACATAGTAGGGTGTGAACTCCAGTAGTTCTCGCAGGCAACAGAAGGATTCAGTGCGAGAATGACTGAAACTAGGCAAAATTTGGAAAAAAGACAAAAATTTTGAAGGAACCTCTGGACCCAGAGAGTCTCTCATGGTCTCCCCAAGACTCATAGATTGATAGAAATGAAAAATGGTAAGGTAAGAGCAAATGGCCAAGGAAAAACACCAAAAAATGGGTTCCATCCCCAATGGAGTCACCAATTTTTTTATTGGACTAATCGGTAGGTGCAGACACTAACAGATCTCCCTAGATCCACCTAGATCTAGAATAAAATAGGACAAGACATGACTCTTTCCCTAAGTTGTAATCATTGAATCTGCTAATAGGGAGGAATAAATGACATACCTTGATACCACTTCCTTAGGTCTCTGTTGCTCTCGCTTCGCTCCGGTGCTCTCATGAGGTCAATTCCAAGACAACACAAACCAACCAAAGTGAATATAGAAAAATGTATTCAACGTCAAATTATGCATATGATCAAGGAATTACACAATAAAGTAAGAGTGACTTTATGGGAAAGGGACATGTCGTTGTATCATATTAATTGAAAGTAGAAGATACAACCTGATCTCCTTGATGTTGCAAGCCTCCTTTTAGTGACCCTTGGTTCCAACACACACACTTGCTCTGTACTTGCATGAAGAAGATATAATTCCTCTTGATAGACCAACTAGAGCCTTCAAGCCTCTATCCAAGCAGGGTTCTTCACACAATTCTTTCACCAATTCTTCATTCAACCTTGCTTAACATTTTCCATGAGAAACCTTTCAATATATAGCAGAAGGATAGATGGTTACATGGATGAGGATGATCCCATCAAATCTGAGAAGTCAGTAAAATGACAACCATATGAATGCCAACTCATTTTCTAKAAGATTCCCTTCTAGAACCCTCGAGACCTCTTCTCTTTTCCAAGCTTAAAAACAGGTTCGCACCCTGTGTATGGAGAAAACTGTGAGAAGTTCACACCCTAAATGAAGGTGKTCTACAAGAATGAGGGATTCTTGCATCCTAGGCCATAGGCAGCCTGTGAACTCACTTTGAAAATATGTTTCTAGAAGGAGGCAAGAACCACTTTTCTCAGGCAAAAAGTCCTTGTTGGGAACCTGAATACACCATTGTTAATACATCACCAAGATGACCAAAATCATCTGTAACAGTTATGGAGTTCTTGGGTCTACAAAAATCACATATGTACTATTTGGTTAGCAATTTATTGATAGTTATAAATGTATTTTATCAAACATTCTAATATCTACTGTATCAAATATCTTTCTGTGTTAATAAATAAATATAATGAATTTGGGACTTTTATTCTTTCCAGCTATACACAACATAATAGTAGAAATTTCATTACAACCTATTTATACTTGTTTCATTATGAAGTATGTTTATTTCGTAGAGTAATGAACAACCATCAAAGAAATAATTCTATCATGGTCAATAGTCACACATTCACAATCTTATATTTATATATTTACACATATATACTAAACTATAAGACTTCATAAAATGCCACTACATATACTCTTACACAATGGCAAGCCATGAATCCAACATGGCTACATAGTCCACTTAAATAGATTTTGATTTATATATATGGAATATAAAACAAAAACTTAACCATGTAACATCAACAATACAACATCAACCATAAAAGTACATAGTTGAGATACATATCTGAACACGGATGCTGGAAATAAATGAAACAACCACATTCCACCTAACCGTAGAAATAAAACAACCACGATCACTTGTCTTGATCACCCCTGGCCTGACCATGACTCCATAAGGGAAAACTAAGTCACACTCCTTAGTCATTGTCACCTTCAACAATTCAAAAAAATGTTTTGTCTCACATGAGATGTGTTCATAACAGCAAGACAGTTCTACATTCCCAACATACTAAGCAACGTCTTGCCTCCCACATACGTTGTATTTATCTTGTGCCTAGGAATTTTCATTCCTTTACCTCCTTGGGGAAATTTGCAGCTTTAAAAATCCCTGATTTTCACCAGCTTCTAGTGATAAAATTAAACTTATGACACTTGTAAAAATAATCTCTGAGTTAACTCAAACTTGTTCCCCACTCAAGGAGTCAAAGTCAACTATTTTTTACCTCGTTGTTCCATTTGTCTTCCAACATTTAATTTATTAAAAAGTTTGTCTCATACATTTGTTCATCAAAAGAGGAAAGTTGGCAAAGTCAAGCATTTTCCCAACAGTCATAAAAATAATAATTACATATTCTAAAATTCAAAATTTGGATTTTCCATAAATGGAAATTTATTTCTAAATTTAAATTTCCATAAATAGAAATTTATTTCTAAATTCAACTTGGAATTTATTTTCTAACAATTTGAGGATATCACATCCTCTTCCCCTTAAGTACATCATTTTCCTAAGTGTTCAATCCTCTCTCAGAACATAATTGGATAAAATTTAAACATGTCTTCTTCCAATTCCCAAGTGGCCTCCTTAGGACTAAAGTGATTCCATTGAACGTTTTCCTAGGCGATGGCTATGTTCCGAAGTATTTTTTCTTTCATGTCCAGAATGAATATAGGTTCCACTTGAAACTCTCCTTATGGTTCCACCTACACCATGTTCCAATCAATGATGTGAGTAGGATCATGAATACATATTTTCAATAATGAAACATGAAAAGCATTATGAACTTTTAAATTTGGAGGAAGTGTTAGTTGATACGCAACTGGTCTGATTCGAGTTAAGATCTCGAAAGCACAACAAAACCTTGGCGCCAACTTGGAACAATTTCCTAGCATTAGGGAGCTTCTTCTTTCTTTGACTTTTAGATATACATGTTTGCCAATTTTGAATTCTTGATGTCTCCTTTTTAGGTCTGCATATCTTTTTTGTCGATTTTGTGCATCCTTCAAGTTCTATTGTACTGTTTTTACCATTTTCTCCATTTTTGGGAACATTTATGGTCCAACCATAATCCTGTCAACTAAATTATCCCAATTGATCGGGGTTGTGCATTTCCTTCCGTATAACAGTTTGAAGGGACTCATCTTAGTCGATGTCTCCTACCCATTATTGTATGTGAACTCAACTAATTGCGTATATTCTTCCCACATAGTTGGTTTTGTTCTTACATACATTTGTAACATGTCTTCGATAACTTTGTTCATTCGTTATGTTTGCCCATCCATTTTTGGATGGTCACTTGTGATGAAATTCAAATTAGTACCCAAACCCACAAACAACTATTTCCAAAAATTGGATGTAAATTTGACATCTCTATCTAAAATCACCATCTTAGGAATTCCATGCAATCTAAGAATTTCTTTCATAAAAATTGCAACGATTTTAATCATTTTGTAAGTAGATTTCACAGGTATAAGTAGATGTCCATACTTATTTAGATTATCAATTACTACCATAATCGAGTCATTTTTTCTTTGAGTCTTAGGAAAACTTTTGATGAAGTCCATTGAAATAATTTCTCATTTCCATTCGGGTATAGGCATAGGTTGTAATAGACCTATTGGATGTTGATTTTCAACCCTTACCTATTGACAATATCAACATTTAGAAAAGTATTCACCTATTTAATTTTTCATGTTAGGCCAATAAAATTGTTTCCTTAAGGGTGTTAACATTTTCTGGTATCCTAGATGACCAAAATATGGATTTTTGTCCAATTCATTGAGAATTATCATCTTTAATTCAGTATATTTAGTTACATATAACTTGTCTTTGATCCTTAGCAGTCCATTTTTATCTATATTGAGATCTGTTTTGTGTATATTTTTTGCATTTCCTTGCAATTGTTTTGTTATTTTGATGCAATTTTCATCATTTTTTCTTGCCTATTTTATCCTATCCTCAATATCATTTTATAACTTGTTTATAATTACTTCATCAATCCCATCAGTCCTTTGACATAGTGCATCTACAAATTTATTTTCTTTACCCTTCATGTGTCGTACTTCAAAGTCAAACTCACTTAAAAAGGCCAACCATCTCTGTTAGGGTCCTAACCCACACACTGGTAGAACAATAAATTCGGATATAATAAAGTTCAATATTAATAAGGCCTTTCAATAAAATAGAATAAGGCATATGTAAGAAGACCTAATAGAAGCTTCTGCTTCTAGAAGGATCTTCTTCTAGATGCTTCTTTTTAGTATAAATAGGAGTCGAGGGTATGAGAACCCTAACTTGGATATTATTGTAATAGTGCTCTGCTCAACTAGAGGTTTCCCCCTCGAAGAGGCCCGTGAACATTGCTTTCAGATTCAAAGTGTTATTTTTGTTATTATTCTCATATCATTTCAGTGCTATTGTGGTGAATGTTCTGGTTATATTGTTGTTATTCTGCCATTTCTAGCATTTTATTTCCGTTCTGCATAATTTAATATCTGGTATATTACAAGTGGTATCAGAGCACTTTCCTCAGCAGAAAGTGTGGGTTAATTTATTTTTTTTTCAGGGTAGAGACATATTCTGGCGTCTTTAAGCCACAACGATCTGTCGTTACGTGCATAAACCCACGGTTGAGGGATTCATACACACAGGAAGTACAAGTGGTACTTAAGCACACATCTGTTAGCCACCCTTGTAACCCCTATTTGTACCCCTTCGAGTGGTAGCGCATTAGACAACACCTATGTATGGTTCGACCTAGATTACCGGAAATCCCTCTTTAGATAAACCGATCAGTTTCCTGACTGTTATAGTGTCACCGAGAAAAACACTCGAGAAGATACTCTCTAGTACCTGGGTAGTTGGGTAGTACGGCTAAGGGCACGGTCTATCCTCCTTAGTTATTGCCCTGAGATATTGGGTCGAGTACTACTATTGGACCCTGCACATATATCAGAGAGCTATAGCGCAGGGAGAACCCTTGTCTGTAGAACCCTTGAATACCTAACCCTTGGGGACAAAAACATAAAGAAATTAAAACAAACAAGATCTATTACCACTTAACTGTGTTCGAGTTGCCAAGTAAATACACATTTCTTTCTGGTTAAAAATTTGGGCATTTCCTCTCT